>JAFVLL020032161.1:59432-115699 GCA_021397915.2 Tor tambroides | reverse complement strand
CATAGTAAGTATATGGAAATAGGACTGTAAAATAAAGTGCACCATTTTACATAAATATTACATAGGAATTACCTGTTCTTCAAACTTTGTAAGCATGGTTGTGGAGAGCAATTTAGCATTAACAGTCCTACACAAACTATTGAAAAACAGTCCTGTTTTTATTAGGTAAGGTTAGGACTTTACTGTACTTAGTAAGTACAGTAAAGAATCTAATTAGTTACCATGTATGGGCACTACCTGTAAGTGACCGTTATTACCCACACTTGTCTGTATGTACAAATTAATTACCATGCATGTGCGACTGTTAAGTACAGCCGTGTTTCTTATTTGTTACCATGTACATACACTTCAGGTAAGTACCTTGTGTTACCACTCATTTGCCTGTAGGTACAAGATATTTACCATGTATGTACCAGGGAAGTACACGTACTGTAAAATAAAGTGCTACCCAATTTTGTTATTTAAGACATTGTTACTACTACTTGGTGTGGACAGACACACTTTTTCCTGGACAAGCATTTGTGAAAAGCAGCTATGTACTTTAGGTGAAAACCTATCACTGAATATCAGGTCATCGGTGTCCAA
Source organism: Tor tambroides (assembly GCA_021397915.2). Lineage (NCBI taxonomy): Eukaryota > Metazoa > Chordata > Actinopteri > Cypriniformes > Cyprinidae > Tor > Tor tambroides. Next base: position 115,114 of record JAFVLL020032161.1, on the reverse strand, counting down.
ATACCCACCTGTGTCAAGCCTGAGCGAGCTAGAAACATACAGGATTACTATGTGGGAAATCTCTGTAGTAACAGCACTGCTGACGATAAGAGAGCAATGAAGTGTAGGGTGTCTTGAAGCTCATCTCACCTGACATCTTCCCCCGCGTCCTCATTCTCCGTCACGCTCTGAAGTAAACTTCTGATCCAGCTCAGATGATCCAGCCAGGCTTCCCTGGGAACCTCTGAAAGGGGGTGAAATGAAAAATGTAGAAATGAGACACTTTCGAAAATTGATTTCCAAGTGGATGAGGTGAACTTAGCAACTGATAACAAATCTCAAGTTGAAATGCTTTCAACTGACCCTTCAAAATGTTCCTGACCAAACTTAAGAGCTGTTGCCATCTGCCATACTATCATTCAAATTATTATAACCATATTTCTTTTAAAACATTTTTATCACTGTATATTTGTTTAGCCCCAAATTTCATTAAATATAACAAAATAACAATGGATCCCACTTGACTTAATGATCCCACATCATTATATGGAAAAAAAAAAACAAAAATAAAATTTGTTCTTTTGTTTCTGCAGAAGAAAAAATTGGTTAACAGGTATCATGACAAAATATAAATTTTTGGATAAACTATCCCTTAAGTACCGTGGTCCAGTAGTGCACAACACAACGAAATCTAAACAATACAGTGCACAGGACTAATTTAATTGTGTTGTGCTAATTTTGCTGTGTTGTGGCTTGCTTCCGTTGTGTTGTGCTAATTTCGTTGTGTTGTGGCTAGTATTAGTTGTGTTGAAACTTGTTTCTGTTGTGAAGAAGTTTGTTTCCGTTGTGTTGTGTAATTTCATTATGTTGCGGTTTGTTTTTTTTGTGTTGTGTAAATTCATTGTGTTGTGCTAATTTCGCTGTGTTGCGGCTTGCTTCCGTTGTGTTGTGCTAATTTCGTTGTGCTGTAGCTAGTATTAGTTGTGTTGCAACTTGTTTCTGTTGTGTTGCGGTTTGTTTCCGTTGTGTTGTGTAATTTCATTGTGTTGCGTAATTTCATTGTGTTGCGGTTTGTTTCTTTTGTGTTGTGTAATTTCACTGTGTTGTGACTTGTTTCCATTGTGTTGTGTAATTTCGTTGTGTTGTGGCTAGTATTAGTTGTGTTGAAACTTGTTTCTGTTGTGTTGCGGTTTGTTTCCGTTGTGTTGTGTAATTTCGGTTTGTTTCTTTTGTAATTTCATTCTGTTGTGGCTTGTTTCCATTGTGTTGTGTAATTTCATTGTGTTGTGCTAATTTCCCTGTTTTGCGGCTTGTTTCCGTTGCGTTGTGGCTAGTATTAGTTGTTGCATCTTGTTTCTGTTGTGTTGCGGTTTGTTGCCGTTGTGTTGTGTAATTTCATTGTGTTGTGGCTTGTTCCCGTTGTGTTGTGCTAATTTCGTTGTGTTGTGTAATTTCATTGTGTTGCGGTTTGTTTCCATTGTGTTGTGCTACTTTCATGGTGTTGTGGCTTGTTTCTGTTGTGGAGATTTTGTTGTGTCGTGCACTACAGGGCCACCAAACTTAAGTCAAGCAAGAGTCAAAAATCATCTAATGTGTAATGTTTTCAAAAAATACTGCACATCACAACTGTTTTCAACATTGATAACAATAACAAATGTTTCTTGAGCACCAAATCAGCATATTACAATGATTTCTGAAGAATCATGTCATTTCTGAAGAATCTATAAAGACTGGAGTCAAAGGAAAAATTAAATTGTAAAATATAGTGAATATTCCTGAGTGAAAATGAAAACAGCTTAAAGTGATTCTCAAAAATCAAACAGAGCCAACTTACTCTAACAATCTCAAATTAATTTTTTTTGTCCATTCATTTTCTGGTAAATAGCCAAAACAGGGTTTGGAATGACCTAAGAGTGAGTAACTGATGAGAAAATGTTCACTTGATGAACTGTCCCTTTAAGACATGCCACAGTCAAAGAATCATGGCCTATCTTTAGCTTGATGAGGTAAATAACTACGCTCCAGCATTCACGAGTCTCCTTTCAGAGACGAAGTTCCCCCTTCACGTCAATCATTCCATGTACAATGACAATTGAACCAGTGCAAACAAATAATCCTAAAAAAGAGCCCCTGGAGCAGCAGGCACCTGAGGTCTGCAGCTATTCTTCTGTTGTGCTGGTTATAGAATAGGTGGCATTGTGAGGATATCCTCTAGAGTTTAGGAGGCACTGAAGAGCCCCGGGTCCTTTGGGAGCCAAGCCAGAGATAGATATCAGAGGACCGGACCGAGGCGGGCAGGGTGGGTACAGGAGGAAGGAGCCTGTTTGTTTGGGACTGCTCTGATGGAGGGAGGGAGATAAGGCCAGGCTTTGGAGACTTCAGATGGTGGAGGTTTAGGATGAAGGATTCAAAGGAATCTCTAGCCACTCACTGACACAATACTGAGTCAAGTTCAGTCAGAGTGAGGTAATGGTTTTGAATAAGGGGGTGTGGCTGGTGTCCGAGTAAAAGTATTGTAGTTTGCTAGCAATCTGATATAATTAGACTACACTGTCTGTCTTTACTATAGAAAATAAGCACAATTTTTCTCATATGAACATATATTTAGAAATGGTCCTTTATATATGGCCGCCTGTGACTGACATGCACTTGAGAAAACAATTCGTTTTTCATACTAAGAAACTATTTAAAGCGAGTAATTAAAGTAAATATGTATAAATAAATGTCATGACATTTATTTATAAATATAAATAAATATCAAAGCAAACTGATTAAGGTCCAAATGTATGTCCAAATCATAAAACCTGGTGATTTTTCAGGTTAAAGATCTAAAGTTAAAAGATTAAAGGTTAGCTTTCTACAACATCTGTGTAGTTCTGTGCTATGCTGAGTTTTTTTTTGTTGTTTGTTGTTCTTGCAGGTTCTCTTTTGTTTCTTTGTCATACAGGTGCATCTCAATAAATTACAATGTCATGGAAAAGTTCATTTATTTCAGTAATTCAACTCAAATTGTGAAACTCGTGTATTAAATAAATTCAATGCACACAGACTGAAGTAATTTAAGTCTTTGGTTCTTTTAATTGTGATGATTTAGGCTCACATTTAACAGAAACCCACCAATTCACTATCTCAACAAATTAGAATACTTCATAAGACCAATAAAAAAAGCATTTTTAGTGAATTGTTGGCCTTCTGGAAAGTATGTTCTTTTACAGTATATGTACTCAATACTTGGTAGGGGCTCCTTTTGCTTTAATTACTGCCGGCGTGGCATGGAGGTGATCAGTTTGTGGCACTGCTGAGGTGGTATGGAAGCCCAGGTTTCTTTGACAGTGGCCTTCAGCTCATCTGCATTTTTTGGTCTCTTGTTTCTCATTTTCCTCTTGACAATACCCCATAGATTCTCTATGGGGTTCAGGTCTGGTGAGTTTGCTGGCCAGTCAAGCACACCAACACCATGGTCATTTAACCAACTGTTGGTGCTGGCAGTGTGGGCGGATGCAAATCCTGCTGGAAAATGAAATCAGCATCTTTAAAAGCTGGTCAGCAGAAGGAAGCATGAAGTGCTCCAAAATTTCTTGGCAGGGTGCAGTGGCCGTTGGTTTCAAAGCCTAGTATAGGATGGCAACACCAGCAGATGACATTTGCACCCCCAAATCATCACAGACTGTGGAAACTTAACACTGGACTTTATGCAACTTTGGGCTATGACTTCTCCACCTTCACCCAGACTCTAGGACCTTGGTTCCAAATGAAATACAAAACTTGCTCTCATCTGAAAGGGACTTTGGACCACTGGGCAACAGTCAGTTCTTCTTCTCCTTAGCCCAGGTAGAGCGCCTCTGGTTGTGTGGTTCCAGAGTAGCTTAACAAGAGAATCGACAACTGTAGCCAAATTCCTTGACACGTCTGTGTTTGGTGGCTCTTGATGCCTTGACCCCAGCCTCAGTCCATTCAAGTTCACCCAAATTCTTGAATCGATTTTGCTTGACAATCCTCATAAGGCTGCAGTTCTCTTGGTTGGTTGTGCATCTTTTTCTTCCACACTTTTTACAGCACTCTGTGAACAGCCAGCTTCTTTGGCAATGAATGTTTGTGGCTTACCCTCCTTGTGAAGGGTGTCAATGATTGTCTTCTGGACAACTGTCAGATCAGCAGTCTTCCCCATGATTGTGTAGCCTAGTGAACCAAACTGAGAGACCATTTTGAAGGCTCAGGAAACCTTTGCAGGTGTTTTGAGTTGATTAGCTGATTGGCATGTCACCATATTCTAATTTGTTGAGATAGTGAATTGGTGGGTTTTTGTTAAATGTGAGCCAAAATCATCACAATTAAAAGAACCAAAGACTTAAACTACTTCAGTCTGTGTGCACTGAATTTATTTAATACACAAGTTTCACAATTTGAGTTGAATTACTGAAATAAATGAACTTTTCCACGACATTCTAATTTATTGAGATGCACCTGTATATTGATATTTTCACATCATACTGAAAAGTTCAATATCTACAATAAAAAAAATATTCCCCTGAAATGACAGCTGTTGGGTAAAGTGTGCCAGTTGTGCTGGAAAATTGCCCAGGCTGGTTTATGAATATTTTTTAGAAAATGTGAATAATACACAGTAATCCCATCCAAAGCCTTCTTGCTACACATAATTCAATTGCTCTGTGTAAACAAATCATTTAAGAAGTCATGTTTTATTTTTAAAGTAAATCATTTATATATAACAATTAAACTTACCCCCTAGCATGACAGTTTACCCCTACAGTTTTTGGAAAAAAAGTTAATTTTACTTGATATACACCTTGAAATATTTCACTTCCACTTGACTAGAGGCCAACTTGTATAAAAAGCAGCACAGCTTTCCCCATTCTCTCTTACAAATATTTGTCCTATAAACTGTTGAGGCATCATATCATCAGAGATGTGCATAAATGATGTTCTCTTGTTAAGTGAAGTTCTGAATTTCTCACAGATAGTAAGTTGCTGTACCTGATGGTGCTGTCAGTAAAGGAGTGAGTAAACTGGGCATCACATGTGGGAAGAAGGCTCTGAGTGGTAGACGATCCTACAAATCATATATGCATACAGATATCACAACAACTCCAAATATGAAACACCGCTTTTGTGTCATTTGAGAGCCACTAGTGGCACCAAACAGACCTGCCAATCATATGAAACTCCACAGAGTCGATGCATTATTATTTCTCTGTCTTGTTTTCTCTTGTTTATGGCCTCTGTGGGACTCCATATTTTTGGAAACAATCAATATTTTTGCGATTCAGTTTGGTGCTGCTAGTGCCAGAGAAATTACACATTCACCTTCATGAAGTCAGTTTGTACCTGGGGTTTCTGTCCAGTCAGTCTCTGGAGGAAGCAGAGAGTGAAAACCTGTATGAGGGCTCTCACGGCCAGGTTCTCATCAATCTCTATCAGCACATTCCTACACACACACACACACACACACACACAATCTCAAACTGTTTCTGAAATGACTTTGCTGTGGTGTAGGTAAAACGGCCTTATTTACTTTAACATTTAAAATTCTAATAAGAAATAATTAAGGATGCAGCAACACAGAGGTTTTAAATCAACAATTACTATAAAATGGCTGCTATAATAAATACATAATGTTGTGCCCATTTAAAAAAAAAAATACACTAAAGCAAGCTTTAATCTAAAAAATGCTTCAAATGAGACTTCAGAACACTTTAAGAGACTGATAACCGTTTAATACACTTTGAAAGCTTCCGATAGCAGCCTAAATCATAAAAATGGCAATAATAAAAATAATATTGGCTACACTGTAAAAAAAAAAAAAAAAAAAAAGTTGAGCCAACTTAAAATTAAGGCAACCAGCTTCAGCAGATTTTTGAGTTCTCTCAACTAATTTTTGTAGGAGATTCTCTTTTTGTTGTATAAACTTAAAACAACAAGTTGAGAAAACTTGAAAATCTGCTGAAGCTGGTTGCCTTATAATTTTAAATTGGCTCAACTTTTTTTCTTTTTTTTTTTTTACAGTGTAGTACAAATATAATCACTGATATTATATTATATTATATATAAATGGGCGAGATGGAATCCACTGTTTGTTTGTTTTTTTTGTTTGTTTTTTACTTTTCTGAGCTGATTTAAGAAGAATGGTTTTAAAAATAGTCTAGGGCAATTTGTATGAAGTTTTGTGGTGTATATACTCCATAGGTCTAACTAAGAGAAATAAAATGCACAAAAAAATATGATATTCACCTGAAAATTTCATTGACTGTGAGGAAGATGTGACAGTGATCGGCTGAAGCTTGAGGCTGGTGGGGGAAGAACATTGCAAAGCATTAGGTACAATGCATTTTTGTCATTTCCTCTCTCAACCACTAGGGGGCAATGCTGTAATAACAATGAGGACCTGTTGGCATCTCCTACAGACCTCTCACATAATTCAATGCTGCAAGTTTAACAGCCAAGTTCACCAACAAAACGCACATTGCTTTATTATACAGCAATATCATCTGTTTTAAATTCATGTGAAAGAGAGTAAAAAATTACATCCAAGCAGCTGTACATGCATGTCTGGTGCAGCACGTAAACTTACATGCTCATATTTTAATAGAACAGGTTTCATTAATATACCCATAGTTCATATGGGCAAAGAATGTCATAAAAACATTTCATCCAGACCCAAAACATCAGTGCTCCAGAAAGCCCACATGTGCCCTTGCGGTCTTTGATCCTTAGAGCATTTGTCTTTGTTTGTGCATGTGTTTGTGTGTGTGTGTAGGCCACAGGGAGAAGCATCATTATTCTCTCCTTCATTTGGGACCATTAAAACGTCTGCCCCACCCAGCCCACAGGCACCCTCATCTCCCCTCTGCACGCACGCACACACACACACACACACACACACACACACGATCCTCACACACCACCCCCCTCCGAAGCCCCCCCCCCAAACCCCAAAGCATCTCAGATATTCCCGTAACCTCGGCTATTCAACGCTTGCCAAAAGCCGCCAATTTGCTGCTCCAATAAAAAGAGACGCATTTCAGCAACAAACATTAGATGGTATGATCCTGTCTCAGAAACAGAAGACAGAGCGATAGAAACGAGAGAGAGAGAGAGATCATAGGATACAGAGCTCACCAACTCACAGCCAATATAATAAACCAATGAACGAAAATGATTGTAACTGCAATCACAAGCAATTTTTCGCACAAAGATTCAAATGCACCTGAAGCTGAAATGTCGCTCTTTGCCCGATCTTCATAAATAACCGATTCAGACACAATAATCCTAAACTACAATTCAAAAGTTTGGGGACATTAAGATGTTTTTCAAGAAATTAATACTTTTATTTAGCAAGGACGTATTAAATTGATCAAAATTCTGAAGGACCATGTTACACTAAAGACTGGAGTAATGAAAATTCAGCGTTGCCATCACTGGAACAAATTCTATTTTAAAATACATTAAAATAGAAAAAGAGTTATTTTCTCAGTTAATTGTAATAATGTTTCACAATATTCCTGCTTTTACTATGTTAATAATGTTTGAAAGGTAGCATGGTTGATTCCAGTTTTTCTCCAGTTCACAGGGCCTTCCTGTTTAGGATTACCCTCATGTAGTTTCAAAAAACATGAATTTTTCTTTAGTGGGACAAAAATAAATATTTTTAGTAACTTCTAGGCTGCTATTTTCCATATAATGAAAGTGAAAGGGCACTGGAACTGTGAAGAGCTACAATGGAGAGGAAGATAATCTAAAAACTGGTTTCTTTCGTTTATCACACAAGCTTATTTTTGAGTAAAGCAGTTTGGCCCACTTGTACAACATTTATATTTTTACGACAATTTTATTAGTTTTATTTTTTTAGCTTGACCAACTCGGTCCTTATTGACTTTTATTATATGGAAATGAGTGGCCATGATATTCTTATTACAACCCCAATTCCAGAGAAGTTGGGACATTTTGTAAAATGCAATAAAATCAAGAATCTGTGATTTGTTCATTCTCTTTAACTTTCCTTTTATTGACAAAAGTACAAAGAAAAGATTTCCAAAGTTTTCACTGTCCGACGTAAATGTATTTTGTAATTATGAACAAATTTTGTTTTTGACAGCTGAAACACATTCCAAAAAAGTTGGGACAGAGGCTAAATAAAAGTGAAAAGATTAGAATATCCACATTAAACTGTTTTGAAACAGTTCACAGTAAGCAGGTGAATTAGTAATAGGTCAAGGTATCATATTTGGGTATAAAAGGAGCATCTCAGTCTTTGTAAGCAAAGCTGTATCATGGCTCAACACTTTGTGCCAAATTTCACGAGATAAGTGTCAAACAATTCAAAAATCACATTTCGCAATGCAAAATTGCAAAGAATTTAGGTCTTTCACCAATATTGTGAAACGATTCAGGGAATCCAGAGAAATCACAGTACATGTAGGGCAAGGCAGGAAACCTCAGTTGAATGTGCTTGACCTTTGAGCCCTCAGATGACATTGCATAAGAAACTGTCATGCTGCGGTGTTAAATATAGCCACATGGGCTCAGGAGTACTTCAGAAAACCACTGTCATTTACCACAGTCTGCTGCTGCATCAAGAAATGCAACTTGAATATCTGTTACTCTAGGAGAACGCTACACATCAATTCTATGTAGCGATGCTGCCGGGTTCTCTGGGCCAGAGCTCATCTCAAATGGTCAAAAAGACAGTGAAAATGTGTGCTGTACTCAGATGAGTCCACATTTCAACTTGTTTCTGGGAAAAATGGATTTCGAGTTCTCAGTCCCAAAGACCAAAGGGATCATCCAGACTTACATTAGCAACAGAAGCAAAAGCAAACGTCTGTCATGGTATGGGGGTTCAGCAGAGCAAACAGCATGGGTGACTAGCATATGTGCAAAGGTACTATTAAATCTTTTCTTTGTACTTTTGTCAATTAAATAAAAGTTAAAGAGAATGAACAAATCGCAGATTCTTGATTTTATTGCATTTTACAAAATCTCCCAACTTCTCTGAAATTGGGGTTGTAAATAACTTTGTGTTTACAGAAGAAAAAAAGTCAGAGTAAATAAAGAAATAAAGTGCTTGGAACAACACAAGGATGAAGAAATTATCTTTTTTTATATAAAAACTCAAATAAGAGATGACATTACATAAGCAGAGGCATAGGCATAGGAAAGGGCTGTCTGCTTTTATTTTTTATGAAGGTTGAAGCTTTCTTTTCCTAGTGAAAACAGATGGGCTTTCCGAACACTCATCCATACCTTCTCCTAACACTTCAGGGAGGGTCAATTACAGCATGGCAAAAACATCCTCTTTCTGGCAGTGGGATGCTGGAAGATGCTGTTTATTGTTATTGGATCTTAGCTTTGAGGAAGGTGGATGAAAACAGAAATGTGAAACTAATTTCTGGTTTCCCCTTTTTGATTGCGGTTTAAACAACTTGTTCCTGCAACGTAAACTCACCGCAGAGTTCAATCTGCTCTCAAGCACACAAATAAGAGTTGAATGCAGCTGCATTTGGACCTCATTTTACCTGTCTGTACTGCTCAGAATGAGACGCTGAACAGATCATAACGAACCTCAAACATAAGCTACATGACGACTGTTTGACGTCCTTAGACAGACATGTAAATGAGGTCTTGATTTGAGTCATTTTAACTTTCTTCATGTAGGTATGAAGCAGCCTCATAAAGATGTGTATGGACTGCGGGCCTGCTTCATATCATGCTATTTGTGTCTGTTCTCAAAAAGAGGCCAGCGTATCATGCAACGCCGTTAATCTTCAAACGCTGTGTACCATACGAACAACAGACCATCAAATTCCTTCTTTACTACCATAGTTTTACTGTCAACACAGCAGCACCAAATTAATTAGCAACCGAAGCAAATATTATGACATGCGGTACTAGTTGCCATCAAACATAACAGTGTGAACTGTTGCTAATAAACATGATGATGGTCTGTTGCCGTAAGGTGCTGAAATATTTGTTTAACAGTTTTTAAGTTAAGGCTATTAATATTTTGACAATATGCAATATGTGATCAAAAAGTCTGATACCACTAGTGAAAATATTTAAGTTTTGCATTTTTATCATAAAAGTTTTTCTTGTGAACTATATTATTATATTAGAATAACAGATTGAAAAGTAAAAAGCTGAGAAAAAAACAAAAAAAAACACACGAATGTATTCAAGAAAGAAAGAAATGGTCATTTGAACACATATTTGTTTATTTTCAGGTTTAAATTAAAAGATTTAAATCATACTTTTAATGTGGTTTCAATCTTTTGGAATCGAGAAAAGAAAAATACTAATAAAGAAGAAATCAAGCTTACCAGTAATGAGTCATTAACATGTTTGTCCAGACTCTGTGTCATTGTTTCATGGTCAGACAGCACAGATTCCAGTAAGCTCACTGCTGCCCCCTCCAGACAGGTGGGACTACAACACCACAGATTCACTATGGCCTCATCCTCCAACACAAGCCTCTTGCTGTGTAGGAGAGAAAGACAGAAAACACATAAACATAATCTGTGTGCTGTCATTAAATCCTGGTCACACTGGACAAGAGACAATGCTGCACTGTAATGACACTCACCTGATCAAGGCCTTACTGACTTCCTTAATGAACTCTTGATTCAGACAGGAAGAGCCACACAACATGGAATGCTTCAACAGAGCTCCAATAAGAGGAGACATCTGAGGACATGTGACCAAGGCAGCGCATGCCGTTGACATGGCATGAATATTCCCATTTGAACATCTACAATGAATAAACAAATAAATAACTGAAGTGTGAGAGTGGATTATTTGTCACAAACAATTTTATAGTGCTAAGTAATACTAACTGAACAAACTGTTTGAATGTCAGAGAAAATATATTTTTCAGGTGTGTAAGACACAAACAAATTTACATGTATGTCCAGATTGATATTAAAGTTTTATTACCTGGCTGATGTGTTTGGCAAGCCGTCACAGCTTTTAATGACCTCCTCTGTCATCAGTGACACAACCTGAAAGTGACAGCAGGACACAACAGTTTGATTTAATTTTATAAATTTAATGCAGTTTAAAAATCACTTCAAACTTTAACATGGTTTCAGTCTCTGATTATGAAGTCACATATGGACAGCCAATTTCTCATGTAAATGAGAGTGAAAAATACATTTGGGGCTGAGCAATATACTGTATCTAATAATCACAATGCATGTTTTGTTGGTGATGTATAATTAAAAAGCAAACCATTTTTAAAAAGGTTTTTATTTGTCCATCACTAGACTAGTTTGACAAACCCTTCTCAAACTTCAGAAGCAAAAATAGTTCCTTTTCATGACTTCAACATTTGTTTAAATGAATCAATTTTACGATTTGTTTGCTACATTTTTTTTTATTTATAAAAGGATTCACTGTGAAACATCCTGGTGTTCATTTAGTGAATAAAAAAATGCATTATTTAAACTATACTGTTCACTGCATTTTACTTCTTGCAATATGCTTGGCAATAGAGGCTGTTTAGTTCAAACAACAGTTCCTGTGATTGGGGGAAAGAAAATAGATGCTATCGAAAATCATAAATAGACTGAAAAAGAAGAATTTGTTTGGCTATATTGTCCAGCCTTTCTATCACACTATGTCATTATTAACTAACCTTCTGAAGAGCCTCCGAGTGGTATTGCTTCGGGGTTAATCCAGCATGTTTTACTGTAGCATGAGCTACACTGCCCTCCTCCTCCGAGATCAGATGACACAACATATTCTGTCCAGAACAGATACATAACATAAAACAATGTCGACGACAGCTTTTAAACAAAACAGCCTCCGTTTACGGCTAAATTTAATCATCACACACCAATAAACATCAATAACTGAATTATTTTGCTTTGTATGTGATTGGACAACTATTTGTTCATCATAAATACATCATCATGTTGCACACAAATAGTAAGAAAGAAAGGAAAAAGGACAATGGAAAAGGGTGGCAAGGCCTGTCTGTTTATGAAAGCACAGGGTCTAAGCCTTGACAGAAAGCATGTCTGCTTGCGGAGGGGCCATGTGGTTTCTTTAGGTTTACAGTATGCTAAGATGTCCTCCACAGACCCAAAGAGGCTCAATTACTACCATCTGAACAGCAAAAACACACTGCAGATCACACTTAACTCTAAGCTGGGCTGCGGCTACAGCGCAGGCCAATGAAACACAGCTTTTTCACATTCTCTCTGGGTTTTTTTCTCTACCTTGAGGTGGAGAAACATGGCATCTGCCATGATGATTTTTTTTTTTTTTTGGTTCTTCAAAGTGGTAATTTAGACCGTACTAAACCACATGGATGCCCAAGCTAAATCAAAACAACTTACAATATGCCTAAACGAAAAAAGGAAAAAAACATCATAAGCATCATATGACTCTTGTAGCTTAAAGATCTTTAAACAAACTACATATATTATTAAACTATTAATACTAAAAATGAAAACATTGCTCGCTTCAAGATACAGTATCTCACAGAAGTGAGTGAGTACACCCTCACATTTTTGTAAATATTTTATTATATCTTTTCATGTGACAACACTGAAGAAATGACACTTTGCTACAATGTAAAGTACTGAGTGTACAGCTTGTATAACAGTGTAAATTTGCTGTCCCCTCAAAATAACTTAACACACAGCCATTAATGTCTAAACCGCTGGCCACAAAAGTGAGTACACCCCTAATTGAAAATGTCCAAATTGGGCCCAAAGTGTCAATATTTTGTGTGGCCACCATTATTTTCCAGCACTGCCTTAACCCTCTTGGGCATGGAGTTCACCAGAGCTTCACAGGTTGCCACTGGAGTCCTCTTCCACTCCTCCATGACAACATCACAGAGCTGGTAGATGTTAGAGACCCTTCGCTCCTCCACCTTCTGTTTGAGGATGCCCCACAGATGCTCAATAGGGTTTAGGTCTGGAGACATGCTTGGCCATGCTTGACCTTTACCCTCAGCTTCTTTAGCAAGGCAGTGGTCATCTTGGAGGTGTGTTTGGGGTTGTTATCATGTTGGAATACTGCCCTGCGGCCCAGTCTCTGCTTCAGTATGTCACAGTACATGTTGGCATTCATGGTTCCCTCAATGAACTGTAGCTCCCCAATGCCGGCAGCACTCATGCAGCCCCAGACCATGACACTCCCACCACCATGCTTGACTGTAGGCAAGACACACTTGTCTTTGTACTCCTCACCTGGTTGCTGCCAAACATGCTTGACACCATCTGAACCAAACACGTTTATCTTGGTCTCATCAGACCACAGGACATGGTTACAGTAATCCATGTCCTTAGTCTGCTTGTCTTCAGCAAACTGTTTGCGGGCTTTCTTGTGCATCATCTTTAGAAGAGGCCATGCAGACCAATTTGATGCAGTGTGTGGCGTATGGTCTGAGCACTGACAGGTTGACCCCCCCACCCCTTCAACCTCTGCAGCAATGCTGGCAGCACACATACGCTTCATTTCCCCAAACACAACCGATATGACACTGAGCACGTGCACTCAACTTCTTTTGGTCGACTGCATGTAGGCCTGTTCTGAGTGGAACCTGTCCTGTTAAACTGCTGTATGGTCTTGGCCACCGTGCTGCAGCTCAGTTTCAGGGTCTTGGCAATCTTCTTATAGCCTACGCCATCTTTATGTAGAGCAACAATTCTTTTTTCAGATCCTCAGAGTGTTCTTTGCCATGAGGTGCCATGTTGAACTTCCAGTGACCAGTATGAGAGAGTGAGAGCGATAACACCAAATTCAACATACCCGCTCCCCATTCAAACCTGAGACCTTGTAACACTAACGAGTCACATGACACCGGGGGGAGAAAATGGCTAATTGGGCCCAATTTGGACATTTTCACTTAGGGGTGTACTCACTTTTATGGCCAGCAGTTTAGACATTAATGGCTGTGTGTTGAGTTATTTTGAGGGGACAGCAAATTTACACTGTTATACAAGCTGTACACTCACTACTTTACATTGTAGCAAAGTGTCATTTCTTCAGTGTTGTCACATGAAAAGATATAAAATATTTACAAAAATGTGAGGGGTGTACTCACTTCTGTGAGATACTGTATGCCACATGATTTAAGTGCATTCAGGTCCATTTTGAGAAATTTTGAGAATGAGAAACAAAAATTTCTAAAACAGTTTTTAGCATGGGAACCAAACTTTTGATCCATTCTGACCTGGATGTCTTTAGATTTGTCTCAAAATACTTTAGTAAAATATATTTAGCCTCCTCCCATATCACACACACACATTTGTGATGAATTTTGTTGATATACATAAATATGCATTGCCTTTTGTTGAACCATTGCAGCATGAAAAATTAATCTTTTTTAACTGAAAGCCAAAGTTTATAAAAGTAAAATGAACATATTTTGTTTAAAAACATCCCACGGTAATATTGATGTTGTTTTGTTAGAAAATGAATCTGTTAGTGTCATAAATTTGGACTGTTTTTGAGCAGTCATGAGTTATGAAAAAATAGCTAACACCAGCCTAAGCTGGTTGGCTGGTTTTAGCTGGTAATCCAGCTTGGTCATAGCTGGTCAGCAGACTGGTTTTAGAGGTGTTTTGGCCACTTCCTTAGCTGGTCAGGCTGGGAGACCAGCTGGAACAACCAGCAAAAACCAGCTTGACCAGCCTAGCCAGGCTGGGAGACCAGCTAAAACCAGTTACTTCCAGCTTAAACCAGCCAACCAGCTTAGGCTGGTTTTAGCTGTTTTTTTTCCAGCAGTTCAAAGTAATTTAAATCAATTGAGCTCAGTGTTAATACTGGTAATTGTCAGATTATACGTTCTTAGGAATTTCATATAATGATGTACAGTATGCATGAATATTTAAAGAAAGATAGTTCTTTATTTTGAAATCTGAAATTTCAAGGAATTTCTTGATTTTATTAATAAGTAAGTGTAGCAAACAAAAATCTATTATATTTTAAATGCATTATGAGAGTTAAGGAACTATTCATGTCAGATGAGGGCTACGTTTTGTGCCATTTAATCCTGGTTAGAGGCTTCAAGAAAAGATATATAATAACAAATGATAAAGTGACAGAGATATTAAAGATAAGGTCATTCTGATCAGCCTAAAACAGTTCTCAAATGCGTCTGCAGAGGTAAATGTATAATACTTAAATAGACCACACAAGTCTCCCAGAGGACTGCTTCCAGACCCCAGGAGCCCTGAAGGAGCGGAGGGGCCATCAGGCATGGTCTGGTCTCTCTGATGTGGAGAGAGAGAGTCAAGCTGGCGCTCCAGAGCAAAGGATCACAGAAGAATGGGTAACCGGCCCTTTAATAACAGACAAAAACATCTCTCCGTGGCTCTGTGGAAGCATCGTCATTCTTCTTCGTCTCATCTTCTGGGCTAAACCACCCACAAGAACACCACAACCAAGTTAGCTTTGTGAATGGCAGGACCGTTTGTTTATTCATGTTGAGCAACTAAAGGAACACAGGCCATCACTGCTGTTGAGGCTCTGGGGGATCAGCTGGAATCATCCCAGACGAACCTCACATTGTAACCCATGCTGATCAACATGAAGGCTTTCTCAGATGGGTTAGACTTTACATGCTGACAGTGACAGTAAACAGCGCTCGAAACAAACAAGGATGGGATAAACGGAAAAATGCACAGTCCATTAGAACCTCAACAAACACGAGAATGGAAAAATAAGAGATCAGCTTTCTGGGAGAAGCAAGACATCAGGCTGGGAGGAGAAGAATGACCCCCGGGAAATTAGCACAAACCAAATCAATTTGCCAAAACACGACAACAAAAAGACCGAAGACATTGGACAGTAATTAGGTTACAGCAAGACAGAACAAATCAGAAAGTGATATGCCATTAAACAAAGAACACACTTTCAGAGCACCGTGATCAACCCTGAGGAATGGTGCCATGGTTTAGTAATTGTTTTTATATGATAATTCGAATGGTACTTCAAAAGTCCAAAAAAGCACGGCATTACCATTGTATCATGGTGTAATTCTGACATACAAATCAGCAGGAGACTGGCCAGTCTACCAAAAGTAGAAGACAAAAACAGCAAGCTTATGGACCTTCTATAGGTCAGACTTTTGGATTGTCTTCCTCTTCCCATGTTTCATTGATCGAGTAAATACACACGTGCCAATAATCTGTAACGTTATTGCACAAATCAAGTCCTAATCTCTGTTTTTTGTTCCATATCTTTCCCCAACAAACCATACATACAAACATACACACATACAAACACTGCTGCTACACTAGGGATTGTTAGCTAAGCAAATAAATAATGTAAGATTAAACACCGTGACTGAACCCCTGACAGAGAACCCACACCTCCCTCTGACTCCACTTCCCTTTGTATAGGTCAAAAAACATCTGGCAAATTAAAAGTTTACTTTAAAAGCCCTGCTTTAATTAGCGCTATGTTTTATTAGACGAAAAAAATAATCAAACGAATGCACACACGTTTGAATCTGGCAGAAATGCAAGGGGTTCTGTATTGCTTATGGTAAACCATCTGTGTGAACTCTGTAAAAAGTTGAAAGTGTACAATTATTTTAGTCCTTTTTCATCACCTTTCATCTCCCAACCCTGATTACATCTCCTTAAATATAAAAGTGTACATTGACAATTTCTAAAACACTCTTGACAGTTTCAAAACTGTTTTAAGTAGGGGTCTGGAAGAGTATGACATTTATTGGCCACATTACAAACACAAAAGGGCTCGGAAAAATTAAAGCATGTGCTTTAAAACTCTTCATTGTCATTTTAATGGCAATTTTAATAAAATAATTAATGTTTCTTCTTCACACTTTGAATTAAACAACAAATATATTCCACATCTTTATAGTGTCTGTCAGGATATCAATTTGTAATACTGCTTTGGCAATTTATTTATCTATTCAATACACTTGAGGGTTAGTAAAGAGGTGAAATGTTGTTGCTTTACCTTGATCCACATGTTGGCTTTTCGTTCGACAGCATTCAGTGGCTCAGCACTGTACAGACAGCTCAAACACTGCAGCAGAAGTCTCTGGCTCCTCTCTGAGCATACATAAACAAGACCACAGGACAAAATGGCATTTATAAAATGTGAAAATGGCAACTTTATTCATCTGTGACAGAGAACCTAAAACAAGCATGCATTTATAATCAGGCACACACTAAGCTAAACTGACATTACACTGAGATTCAAAGTTAATTCAAAAGCTAGAGACAAAAGTTTTAGATCTTCAAACAACTGTAAACAAAGAAACCATAAGATGTAAAACAAAAATAAAATATTACAGATTCTGCATTATTTGAATGTCAATAATCAAATTAACATATCTGAGAGTATGTGATCTTGAACAAAAAGGCAGATTTCCTTGCTTCCAGTGAATTTACTCTTTACTCAAATTGTTATACTGATAACTTAATTTCTGACAAAAATATGCATACACTACATTTTAATCAAATCATTTATAATATCATTTTTTAACAATAAAAATTGTAGTAAACTAACAGAAGCATTCTCACGAGTCTCAGACTTTTGGACCCCACTGTATATAATTGGGTAGAAAGTACAGTATAACTATTGCAATAAATCACAAGTTTTTAGAACCATTTTTAATGCTGCATGTGAAGAACAGGTCTGTTATGACATTTCAGTGAAGGGAAGTGTTGATCAGATAGAGAGAAAGAGAGGTATTGAAAGCGAGCCAAATAACAGAACAAATGCCCAGCAGGCCGCTACAGGGTTCATTGGAAAATTAGTGTAAATACCCAACCCATGCAGACACATTTCTTGGTCTCAAATGGGAAACACACCCCCGAGTGCAGAAGAGTCGTAAATTTACCATCCGCAATAACACATGGGTTCCAACAAAGTCTTCCCAGGAACTGGCCCACAAAAGGAAACGTCTTCATGGCCTCACCAGTGGAGCTCTGTTATACAGAAAACACACATACCTGAGATATCAACAGCAAAAACCAGCATCTGCATAATGAAAAATAAACTCCAATTGGTCTAAACATTTATAGTTTCACAGTGCAGACCAAGTAATACAAGTGAATAATCCAATGAAACATTTTTTTGGCTTTTTTTTTTTCTTCTTCATTTTGTCATTGTAAGGCACTGCAAGTTAGATTCAAACTTACCTCACTCAAATTAGCAACAAAGCTCAATATATAGGAGGACATACCTTAGTCGAAAACTTGTTTTGACTTCATTTGTATTTTATTGTATTTTGTATTTTATATCACTTTTCCAAATATATAATACTCATCTCATAGATTGTTAATGACACACCCATTTTTACCATTTTGTAAATTCAAGCAACTTTTTGCTTCTGAATCAGAATTTATCTGGTGGTGTTGTTGTGATGCTGCAACACCATGGATGTAGATCACACAACAACAAAAAGTCAGGTGGCCGAATATGAACCACACCTGACAGTGAGAGCCAAGCAAGAGAGAGAAGAGAATTTTTACAGTGATTAAACTGGAAATACTGTCTGGCATTCCACAAGGATACATCCTAGGACCCTTTTCATTTCCTTTGCAATATTCCTTCCCTGATAACCACAACAGAGCTGGATTGATAAAGATCTACCTACATCAGCGTGCTTTACCCTCGCACACATATTTCATGTACAGTATACTACTAAAATAGATGCTTCGTGTGCCACAATAAGGGCCGTTTTAAAGGACTGTGTGTTTGGATTGTTTTTGGAGCATAAAGGAAGATCCGATGGTTGCTGAGAGGAACTCAGCAGGAACAAATGTTCTCATGTTAGAACTATATTGCTTAGCATTATTCCCCATCAAAATGAACTGTCAACAGCAGATCCCATCTCAGCTCATGAGCTGTGGTCAATTTTCTTTTCTTAAGTAATACTGACAGTTTAAGTAACAAATAAATGTATGCCACTTGCCGAGTTAGCTGACATCACAAGTATGAACAATTAGCTAATATGAAAAAAAATCAATCATCATTTCCCAAAGAACTATTTGAGCCAAAAAAAAAAACTTTTGATGGCATTTTATAAAACTATTCCCACACAGACAGACGGAGAGAGTCACTGATCACTTCTTTAAAGTCAGTTACGTAATTAATGAAAACCAGCGCTCTAATGCAAAGGCATGTTGAGGATCACAGCTTTTCGCATCAGTTCAAGATGTGCCCTGCCAATTTACTGTAAACTGGAAGCTATACAAAGGATCTAAGCCTTTTTACATTCCATAGGCACATACATTATTGGACACTAAATGATTTCAGTGCACGCATGAAGTGAATGACACCATTCCTGTGGAACTAACACGTCAAGTCTCGCAAAAGAAAAAAGACCTTGTGGCAGCCAAAAAAATAATTGATACGAATACAGAGCACACACTAAACTAATTATACGTAGCTCTAGACCTCCCATTTGTAATCATAACATCTAATACAGTGTTTTTGATGCCAGGAACCCCCAAATGGGATGAATCCCTTTTCTAATGACCCCATTTCTAAAACGTAAAGGCAGCTCTACATTTTCATGTTAAAAAAAACAGTATGTGTGAGAAAGCATATTATAAAAAACAATGTTTTGATTGCAAAATAATTAGCTTTTATATTGTTATTGTTCTGAAGCCAAAACAAATTATCAAAATGTTATCTAGAAAATGATAATGAAAGTTGAAATTTTTTTATCCCCACTTTAAATGTTAGATGTATAAACCTGAAAATTATTTAATGCTTTTCAAACCTACTATTACTCCAAAGCAGTTTTACAGCTTTGACAACCATAAAAATTCATCATCTGCATAATTTTTTACAGACTCTCTAGAAAACTTCTGAAGCCATCTGTGGTCCCCAGGCAGACACCAGTTTAAACATTTGAATTAAAGTTAAATTTGATCATTTGAATTTCTCATTACATTTTAGAATTATAACTTACACAAAATATACAAATCAAAATCAAAATTTCCAATATAACTTAACATTAAATTGCAGCCGTTAAATAATTTTGCTATGCCATATCACAATAGCAACTTTTATGCAACTAATTATGCTGCCCTAGTGTGGACTCTTGAAAAACGGTTTGAAAAGTTAATTCACATGTGACTCTCATGAATGTCATGACAAAGTCCAGCTCCAGCACAGGGGTATGAACAGCCTGTCATTGCATGTACCATCCCAGAGATGTCTTCTCATGGGAGTTAAAGGGCAAAAAGTCTTATGTACACATTCACAAGTCTGCAAATGCTGAATGTGTTCACACACACATGCATCTCTCAGCCTCCCCTTCAGCATGGGCGCATCGCCAGCGGGCACCCAACTGCGCCAGGCTTAGGAAGAAAACCGTTTACGGGACCGTGAAACCTCCTCTTTCCAGCAGTCCCAAGCAGAGAGTGGGAAAACCGGTTCTGATGGAATGCAAATGAGGAAATTGATATAAACGAGACATTTTTTCATCCTCAGGCGTGAGCCACGTCCTTAACTCATCCAAGTGCTGCTGTTCAGATCCGCTTCATTCGGGACTTTTTACGAGGCTCTGCCGGGAATAAGGGTTTAGGGCCAATTAAGAAATCCTGATCCCATCACGTTGCTGAATGCTGTCAGAGGGGCTGACGCATGCCGAATGTGATGGAAATGGAAGACGTGATTGCATTTTGGCAGGGGGGCCATTGTAACTTGAAATAAGAAAGCCTGCAAGATATTGTTTTCTTTTCCGACACGCCAGGCACCAAACGGCATGGTGTGCAGGGCCAACGGGAGAACTGCTGGTTTGAAAGGCCGCTGCTAGATTAATAAAAACCTTCTTTCAAGGTGAGGAGAGTCAGTGGGAGGCAGAATTTTTCTTAACACTGGTCCTTCACAGATTCATCCTAACCCATGCTACCTCGTCCAAATTTGCAACACTTGATGCAGGGATACATTAGGTTAACGCTGGCAGTCCCTGGGTGGCTATTAGCCCACTAAATCATCACCACGGCTGTGCCAATGTCCTGCCTTCATCCGCACAGAGCGGCTTCTGTTACGGGTTCTAAAAGAGTTAGTTAAAGCACTATGACCTTAATTTTAAAGGTGATTTTATGAACTCTGCAGCAGAGATGTGCAAAACTACACATTTTCAAAACTGACTAACGTTGAGTTCTCAGTTACTGTGAGACTTTTAGCATGTTGAACCACAGCATGGTGCATCTCTTGATTTATGTAAGCACCACAGTTAAAAAGTATTACAGGGCTCAACAATATGGATGGCCCACTGGTCCAAGGCCAGTGTAAGAGCCAATGATCATGTAAATGTATATTTATGCTTTTATTTTTTTATGCAAACTTAAGTATTTGGCTGACATATGGTAGAGACTTCTTGATTGCTAGTTTAAATCAAATTTTAAAAAATGACAGAGCAATCAGTAATTTTTTGTTATGCATGCCATCATTTTCAAGAGCTGAATTTATGCCATTCCTTGTACAGTTTCCAGCTAAAAAGGGGGGGGGGGTGTTATTACATAAATCACATATATATATTATACTATACAAATGCAATTATATAAATGCAAATATAAAATTATTAATTTAAATGAATAAAATTTATATTATACGTTCAGAGAAAACGTTCAAAAGACAAGAAAAACAAAAAAAACTTACTGTCAAAAAAATTATAATTTAAAATCTTAATACAGTTGACCTCACTTTTATTAAATGACCATTCGTTGGTTATTAGTTGAACATCCTGTCCATACCTGCTCTATAGATAATGTGAACACATTTCCTGGCGAAGAATTAAGAATATTGTTATGCAGAACAACATTAGATCAACAATTGTTAATTGGATGCTAAGATTTAACAAAATAGCTATAGGGATCAACTGTAGCCTATGTAAAATGTTTCACAAAACTCCAGACAAAAAGTACAGCTTGAAGTATAAAGCAGGATCTTGACATTATCATACCATTTGTTGCAACCCCTGCAGAACTTGCTGGAGAAAGCTCCTCAGAGAGCCAAGGTGTCTGCTTGTGTCCAGAAGAGCAGAACATGACGTAGCCTCCCCCCAGTTCACGGCTTTGGCCATCCAGAACTGCACATCTGTCTCAGATACAGCCTCCATTTTCTCAAGTCTGTGAGGACACACAGAAATAAAAGAAACCGTAGGTAAAAAAGGCTTTCAGGGAGTGAACTATTCCGTTCAAGGCCAGCAGATCTACATGTGCACTCTGCATCATTTCTTCAAAAGTGTGTTTCTCATTCCTGAAAGAGTAGGAGAGTTAAGACCATAATAAAGATGTCCTTTGTACAGAGTCTGAAATGACAGGGGTTGTAATCAGGAAATGGGGAGTTGAAAATGTGTTACCCAATTGAGGGCTCTTAATTTGTCATCAGCCTGTATTTCATGAGCCGGCCAGTTTGAAAAGGGGAAAAAAAAAGATAAAAGCGGCACTGGGTAGTGCAATAAAGTCTTCATGGACTCATTTTAAACTTCCAGAACGCTCTTAACTCAGCACTGAAGTATTTTTGACAAATAAACAAAACCGAACAAGACTGAAACCATCAATGGAGACATATCCTCATCTGTGTCCTGCTGGGAGGTGAGGTTCTCACACCGCGACCACGGTGTAACGGAGTAGAAAAGGCGCTCAAACAGCTTGTGTGTGCGGGAGCAGGAGTTTGTGGGTAATTGTTGTTCTTAGTCTTAATGACAGGTCTGTGAAAGACACAACAAGGGAGTGTTTTTATGATCTGCTGCTCGTAACAGTGGAGTCGTTTAATGTCTTGCCATCACCCCTGCTGGAAAAATCCCTTGGGTGAGACAATGTAAATACATAATTAGCCTTTCTTTCCTTTTTTTCATCAAACCAAACTATGAACAAACGCTCCTTGTTGACTTGTCATCCCCGCACAGCTTTCACCAGTCCTCCGGGGGACACAGCCGCCTGGCCAATAAACTGCCACGGCCAAGATGGGTGTAATTTCCAACACAGAATACTAGTAGAACGCTAGCTGAATTTGTGCAAGTGTCAAATTATTTGGGCTATGTTATGCGCTGGAGAGTGTCAACATTGACGCGTACCAACACATACTAATGTCCTGACTGTATGCCAAACAGAAAAAACCTGCAGTAAAGAAGTGACTACAAATGTATAATTAGGCTCTTGACAAGCAACATTCAAGAGCAGAGTCAAACAGGTTGGCCTTTCAATTGCTTGATTTGGTTCGGTTGGCTGGATTAAAGCAAAAATGTCTGTTCAGACAGCTGGTGTCTGAGTGAAGCTTCATTTACCGTGGTGCTAATGGTTTTGACATTCTCAGCTGGAGGGCAAACACATTATTATACACTCCACTCAACAATCTGTCATCATCCTTGAGTTCAAATCATCTCAGAAATCTGAGAAGGCCTAATAATAAATTCTGTACAGAACAGATCATTCCAACTTCAATGATAATGATGAACGGATTTATCAGTGATTCTATGTGATGTCTATTCTTTCAGAGACCTGATACTGTCCATTCTGGTGCCCCCTTAAAATATCTATTTTTTATTGTTTCATGGTTCCGTAACCTTTAGCATCGAACCTTGCCACTGCATAAAAAAGTTCTTTATCCACCTTATTTTGCAAAACGGAAGTAAGCTATTTTCTGTGAATGTGGATTCAAGTTAAAAATGGCCACTTCAACACTTATGATGAAAATAAGGTGGATAAAAACATTCTTTATAAGCTATTAAAATGTTTTCCACACTAAGAAAAAAGTGATTGTTTTAACACCTGTTCACTGAAAGGTTCTTTGGAGAACCCAAAATGGTTCTTCTAACGCTGCAAAAACCCCATTTTGGAATTTTTTTTTTTTAAATTTAGTATCTATCTGATCTTACTCTTATATATTAAGTTCTATAAGTAAGCTGCGATGAAAACTAGTGATGGATATCTTCCATATTATAACATATATTTGAGTGTGATGGATTATTGAAAAAGAAAAATATGTAGGCTGGAGACTTATATAGGCTACACTAAAACTAACACAATAAATATAAAAACTATTAAAATGGTTTATTTTTATTTCAATATTTGTATATTATCATAGTTTTAAACATAACATTTATTTAAAAATGTATATTTTTATGATGGATTTTAATTGTTTAAGACTAAAGAGCTGAGACAATGGTAAACCAATATTATAATTATTTGTAAAATAGCAATAGGTAGCAAAAATATATAATGAAGGCGTGGTTAAAAGTTTCATGAAACTCTCACAATTCCCCGTCATTTAACATTAAGATAAAAAACTGTTTAAAACCATTATATTCAAAAACTGGGGTTTAGATGTATATTTCTTGGTTATATTGTCATATCAGGAGCTTTCTCAAATTTTCCAGACTCCAAACTGATACTACTCGTGATTTTGTAGATCTAAGACATTTCGGAACATTTAGGAGGTATGATGAACTGAGCTAAAGATAGTTTACAAGGGTAATATATGTCATTTATGTTTGTTCTCTCTCTGGCTGCAACATAGCATAAGCATTTCACTTCAGTCTGAGCACATACACATCTCTAAAGAAAAATTACAGTAAGGAGTAAAGTCATGAATATTAATTAGGTGTGGCAGACGTTTCATTGTAACATTCCTGGCGTATCACGTAATCTAATTAATATTCATGAGTAATGTCACAGCATGATTCGTAAATTCTCATCCTACTTCTGACAGTCAAAGATAAAGCTACACACAGTTGGGCCAAATGCTTAATTTTCATGTGAACAAACAAACAAAGCTCAGATATTACCTTTAAAATCCGCAGACTGGAGCGTGTCGACCCAGTGAGGTGAGGACGGTCTGCGAAGACTTCTGCTGTTCAGTTTGACAGCAACTGACTCTCACGACGTCCTTATTTTGCTCAGGATTACTATTGACATACATGTACTGTCATACTTTCCTAATAATCTAAGATAACGGTATAAAACAGCATTCATTCCAATGCGAGATTTTCGCGGCATAGGAAGCTGTACAAATCTTTCTGAACTTCCCTCTCAGACACCTAAAACCGGATGTTGTCATCTGCTATTGGCTGCGCGCCTCTAAAATGGGCGGGGCAAAATCTCAGCATTGACTGAAGCGGAGACCTCAGCGTACATTAAGGAAAATACTGTTTCAAGTCACACACACAAGGCTCTCTCACACACAAAGCACACTTTCACTCTTTCATTATCGTTTTCCTGAACCACCAAATGTACCAAATCTTTCAACCACATCACTTTTTGATAATATGTGATGGAAATTACATTTTATACGTTTTGGAATAAAATCACAGAAAGTGTCCTGCTCTTCAGTAACATCATAAACATAAAACAACTATTAAAAAGTTTATTTTAGTTTCATTATTTATATATATTACCATAGTTCTTCTGAACATAACGTTTATTTAAAAAAATGTATATTTCTGTAATGGATTTCAATTGTTTAAGGCTAAAGATCTGAGACAATGGTAAACCAATAAAATAATTATTTGTTTAAAATGCCCAGAACCTCTCATTTAACATAAAAGAGAGGGGAAAAAAGCCTAAAATCGACTCCCGGCACATAAGTGCGTGAATTCACCCATTAATGTGCTTTCTGCTGCTTTAAATCGTATTCGATTACGTCAATAAATGCACATTTTGAAATATTTGTGTATTGATTGATTCTTCTTCACATTCTCCTGGAGGAATATTGCAGCTGTTTTGTATTCGACCGTTAGGTGGCACTGTTTAAAGTTGTTTCAACCGCTTAGTACACTAAACTACTGTTACGGAACCTCAGGGATCTGTCCAAATTTAGTTAGATCTGCTGTAAAGTGGTTTAGATAGAAGATTAATCCTATCGGCCTGCAGACCATTATGTATTATTCACCAAATTCTCATATTACGCTGTTGTTTGGAAAGTTTTACAAACAAGAGCACATTCCAGTTTTGCTATGTAATTCATGAAAAACATGTTGTCAGGACTTCGCAGTTCTCTGATCTGTCAAATGGACTGATGATTTTGAGAGGCATCTGCTGTAGGCTGGACTCACACTCCTGCACCAAGAGCATGTGTGCGGTTTGAGACAATGCAGGAAAAAGTGTAGTGGATGCAGGTGGATATATCTATTTTGGGCATTTAATGGGGACATCTGCTATCCCACGACTTTCAAAGCACGTTGCCTTATCATGGTACTATTCTTAGAATTTTTACTGCAGTAACTCTGATTTAGCATCTCTGATCTTTAAGGTTCTGACTTAAAAAGGATAGAAGTTGAGTATGAGGAAATGATAATCAGATTATAGAGCAAACAACAGCAAAAAAAATCATTATCAAACAATAGTAAAAAACTTTATAACAAAAACATGAAAGAAAATGTGATCTTAAGGGTTAAAAGACAATTTTATATATATATATATATATATATATATATATTTTTTTTTTTTTTTTTTTTTTTTTTTTTTTTTTGACTTAGGCTTTCATTTATTTGTATTTTTTCCACTTTTTCTTTTTTTGCACTATGATAATTCATGAAAATGGTATTTCAGAATAGACTACCTAAACTCTTAATAATGGTCCAAAAATGCTGTTTGTGCAAAATATGAATATATAAATAGAAAATATGAATATATGTATATATATATATATATATATATATATATATATATACACACACACACACACACATATGTGCGTGTGTGTGTGTGTGTGTATATATATATATATACATATATATATATATATATATATATATACATGCATACATACATACATACATACATTTATACATTAAATAATGTATAACAGTATAGTGTATAACAAATTTACAGTGACTGTAAAAACATTTGTAATATTACAAAAAACAAACAAACAAAAAAACATGACATCATCAGATAATCCTGAAAAAAACTGTATCATGGTTTCCACAAAAACATTAAGCAGCACAAGTGTTTTTAACAATGATAGATGATAAAATGATAAAATACATGATAAAATAGATGATAAAAATGATTAAAAATATATATATATATTTATTGAGCAACAAATCAGCAAATTAGAATGATTTTTGAAGGACTGTGTGACACTGAAGACTGGAGTAAATGGCTGCTGAAAATTCATCTTTTCCATGACAGAAATAAATTACACTTCAAAATATATTAAAATAGAAAACTGTTATTTTAAATTGTAATAATATTTCATAACATTTCTGTTTTTACTGTATTTTTATTAAATCAATGTAGCCTTGGTGAGCAAGACTATTTAAAAAAAACATTTAAAATGGCTTACCTTTGAACAGTAGTGTGCATATATGTATAGTTTTTATTATTATTTATTATTATTTTTATTCTGATTTATTATTATTCTTGTTCTGACAGTTGAACGTGTTTGTTACACGGAAGTCTTCCACATTTCATTACCCTATAACTTACCCATGCAAAAGTTATCAGGCATTCAGGACAGTTAGATGATGTTATGCACACATTTCATTTAGGAGGTGACTGGGCAATCACAGTAAAAGTAAATACAATGGGAGGACTGTTTAAGGTCAGCAGAGAGCAAGATCTGGAGTCCACCGCATACCAGCAGAAAGAAGTCAGGGGTCTGTGCATGTGGCTGTCCCACTGGAACCAAAAACAAATGCACGGAGGTTCCAAGTCGTGGAGCTGGTTTCGGGGAACAGCGTTTCCTCAAGGCCACCCCAGCAGATGCAGAGCAGACGAATTTCAACAGTTGTTTAAATAGAGGTAATGGTACCACGTGTACGTACGTTACATGTATGTCGTAATGTAATATGGAGAAAGAGGGATATTGGGAAAAACAGTGTGTTCTTGGGAGAGGTTGGTGAGGCAGAAGCTATAACTTCGGGAATGTGTTTAAAGTGGGCTAGTGGCTCCAGATTAGAGCTCACCACCCCTGTGGTTTTCAACACACAAACTCGTGTGTGCGTGCGTGCGTGCGTGCGTGCGTGTGTGTGCGTGCGTGTGCGTGTGCATGTGTGTGTTTTTCTTAGAGTTGGGTGGTGCCTCTGGCTCACTCACCAAATGGAAAGGCTGCACAGAAAAACCTCTATGCACACTACCAAGTCAAACAAATATTTATTGCAATAATTCATTTTAATCATTCGTGTGTGAATGCATATAAAACGTTCAACAATAACACAATTACTCTGGGCATTTTTCTTGGATTAATTATGATTTATGCACACTGGCCATTGATTCTCCGATAGTGATGGTCTAACTGCAAAGTACACTCTTAGAAAAAAAGGGTACAAAACTGTCACTGTGACAGTAGTTTCTAATACATACTTTTAAAGTACTAATATGTACCTTCAAGGTATCAACATGTACCATTTAAGGGTAATTAAGGTACCATTTAGGGCTTTTGTAAGTTAGTTTACCACCCCAGTGACAACTTTGTACTTTTTTTTTCTAAAAGTGTTGACATAAAATGAAATGACATGCATTTCTGACTGGACACACACAGTCACAGTATGTTTATTCTCCCGAAAGCAAATTTGGGTCAGTTCGGGCCAGATTCCTTTGGTCATTACATAAAAATACATCTGGTCTGAGCGGAACTTCTTTGGTCATCCAAATAGAAATAAAGAACACACAGAAAAATGCGGTTTAATGCCTGGGCTAGAAACCATGTGTGTTTTTCCCTGAGCTCAAAATGGTCGATCAAGAGGCAAGGGGATAAGAGAGTTGTTGAATGTGGGAAAAAAGGAGCCAATGTGAGAAAACAACAAGGGCGGAGGGGACCGAATTGATGGAGAGGGGTATTGGTAGAAGGCTGCCATGTCCAGCGCTGAGATCACTAAGTGGGTGGTAGGTGCAGAGCTTCCCTTTGGCCAAATCATGAGAAACACTCATATCTTCCAAGCAGTTTGACTGGGGTAGGATGTCAACCGCTGAAGCCTGTCTGCGAGCCAGAGACCGAGCGCTGCACAGATGGTAGTGCTGACAAATTAGTTCAGTTCAGATCCAGACCAGTTTCATTTCTGTACCTGGCAGCGGGTCTCTTAACCACTTCTTGCCCGACAGGGCTGGAATGATCGTTCTTTCCACTTTTTCCGCTGAATGGTCTGTTTCCAAGTGAGGTCCCAAAATCTGGGTTTGTAGTTTTACATGTGATGCGGTTACACGTTGAATATATGACTGCCCATACAAAACGGCAGAGTTCCCTCCGATCTCTTTATTTATATTGAATGAAAATGTGCTGGCTGCCTGCATTACTGCCGCCCACATGAACCAGAATCCAAGCCAGCTGGCTTCAGGCTGGATCCTAACTCACAGAGAACAGAAGCACACAGACAAGGTGTGGCCAGACCAACCTGGCTCTCCTTAGGTTACCATGCTTTGGATAGGAACGAACTTTCTCTTGCCACTGTCCTCCCCATTGCCTTCATTTTGATAGCAGCTTTTGATTGCTCCTAGATAGAGCTACATGATATGAAATGAACAATGACAACAAATGAGAATGTTTCTTCTTAGGAAATGACAATATAATTGGCCTTTTATGGGTTTATAGACTCCTTGTTTTCCATTGGTCAGTAGTACACAGATAATCCCGCCCAAATATTATGCCATTGGTCGAAGCAATGGCGCTATTTACACATTTCAATTAAACCAGCCTTTGAATGGATTACTTACAGTTGTCTTTGCATATTAATTGGAATATTGGAATATGAGAAAGCATTCTAATATTAAAGAAGTTAAGGCTCATTTATGCCAATGATGCTAACTATAACAATAACGAAAACTGTGACGTTTTAATAATCGTTGTATTCTGTAATTATATGTCAGTCCACACCACAACCATAAGATAATGACACAGTTTCAGAATCCACCCAACTTGAAAACCTCAAGCATTTAAAGTGGCAGACGACATAACAGAAACACATGTTCAAAATAAACAGAACAGTATTGTGTGTTATTGTGAACTCTAATATAGTTATCGTTCTTGGCGTTTAAGTTAAAAAAAATCATTGTAATTCTGTGAGAATAAGGAAGTCCACACCACAACTATAACATTAATAAAACAGAAGAAGGATATCACTGGAATCAGTTTTTAAAAAATCTGTTTCAAAAAATGAAAAACAAAAACATTTGTAGCCAATCAGAATCCACCTTAAGCATTTAAAGCGGCAGACAATATCACTGTTATTGTGGATGCTAATATAGTTAATGTTATAGTTATGTTTATAGTTATCAATCTTGGTGTGAATGTGCCTTCACACATGTAAAGTGATGGTTTTAACTTGTGTGTCACAGAGTGGAATAATTGGTTGCGTAAAGTGAGAATGGTGGTGTGTTCATGCCAAACATAAAAAATTGTTAAATCAGGTTCATAATTTGGCATAACTTGTATTACATAATCAAGACACAAAGCACCAAAAGTGTGCACACCTCACAGGTTGCACGAGAGAACAAAATACAGCGTGACCTGCGTAGTCTGGTTCACAAACAAATGACTCCTACAATTTGGTTGTTTAAATGAATCATCTCAAATGTAGGAGCTGCCTGTTTAAATTAGTCTGACGAATCCTCCACTGAATGAAATCACAGAATCTGTCAGAGCAGCTACTGAAGCAACATATGACTCACTAACCCAATATTCGGTCGGAAGAGCAGCAGAGTCAAATTGCGTAGGCTACTATGTTCATCCGATGACAAATTAGCATTGGAAGCGAAACAAATGTTTAATGGATTTAAACACAGAAAGTAATATCCAAGTTCAGCTCGAAGAGAGTAAAAGCAGTTAGACAGTAAAAAATGGTATCAAGAGACTGGAACATCTTTCTGCAGGGAGATGAAAAAACAGATGTCCTGTCTTGCTCAGAATTCATAAATCTTGTGTGGAGGAATCTGCTGTCTCTTTCTGGGGGAGCAATCTACGGCTCACTCCTCATTACTCAATAGTGTGATCATGTGGGAAAGGGCTTTGTGTTAAAATCCATGCTCAGTATCCCATGATGATAATGGTGCTGGGAGATTGAAGAATGAGGTTGGTTTTCTTCTATGAGCTGCTTGATTAGAAATGGTAGAGAATCACAACCATGAAAAACTGTTAATTAATGTCTTTTAAATTATACACTTTACATATTTACATTATTTTCCTTGTTTTGCTTGTTTTGTCTCGTTAACTGCTTAGCCCACTAGCTTAGCATTGTTCTAACTGGTTACAAAAATCTATTTTTGATAATCTAGAACAAGATACTATATTTACGATCACAAAACCTTAAGTGAAGTGCACACATGTAAATTGTCCCTAAAGAAAAACTGTATGATCATGTGATCGTGGGTGGTTTGTCCTCAAAATACATTTGAACCAGGGTGTCTTTTGATTAATTTAATGGATTTCATTTTACATTATGAGCTAAGAACTAAAGGGGATTTATGAAGGCAGAAACTGACGTGAAAATGTTCTTATGTGTACTGAAGAGTATACATAAAAACATTTTGCACCTTTATTGCCTTTATTGAGTTTTAAAAATAATAGTTTAAAAATGGTTTAAAATGGACATTTCATTAAAATGCTTACCTGGGAATCTCTCATACACCCAAGAACTATTCATGAAAATTTGTACAGATTTTTATGTTTGTTTATTTTTAAGAGCTTGTATTTTATGCAAAGCTTTTTTAACAGCAACACTGTTAAGTCTGTGAAAATACAGCCAATGTACTGTTTTAAAGGGGTCATCGGATGCCAAATTCACTTTATAAGTTGTTTGAACATAAATGTGTGTTGGAAGTGTGTGTACACATCCATCCTATAATGATAAAAATCCACTCAGTGTTTTTTTTAAAATGCCTATTTTAAAATCCCCTTTCTCAAACCAGGCTGTTCTGAGATTCATGTCAGAATGACATAGTTCCATACAGGCCGCTCCCACGATAGTTGATTGACACGGCCGTCTTACCTTAGGCCCGTCCTGAGTGAGCTGAGAGCTGTTCGCCATTGAGTCGACTCCGGTAGAGGGGAAGACAGATGTCTCCGATTAAGTGATTGAGGTGTTTTGTTGTTGTATGTAGTAATGAATATAGCAGTCGTCATTTACTCCCGGCATCTGAGCCGCTGAAGATGCAGAGGATTAATGTTACTTTCGTTTTGAAAGGAATGCGCCGATCCCGATCTGCCTAAATGCATCAGTGTTGGCACGAATCATTCGTGATCCAGCTTCCTCTACAGAAGAAGTGAGTATAAGGGTTTTTAATGAATCTTTGCAAATCGCCTTTACTAATAATGTGCTTGTTAGCCAGTTTCATGACTGAAGTTCACAGTCTGCTCGTCACTCCAGGGAAGAAGGGGCGGGATCAGCAGAGCTCATTAGCATTTAAAGCAACATGGACTAGAATGGCTTTCTGAAAACAGAGCTGATTTTGACAGGGTAAAAAAAATTGTTTTTTATACTACCATTGAGAAATTTTAACCAAAGTATGTTATAGACTTTTCATTAAGACCCTAAAGAATCATTTCCACTTGTGGAAAATGGGCATACGATGACCCTTTTAATATGAAGGAATTTTGTTTTGTGTGTGTGTTTTACTTGTATTTTGAACTATGCATTGCACTTTGTAGTGTTTCATGGTTGAAGGAAATCGTTCCAAACCCGTAAGACCTTCATTCATCTTTGGAACACAAATGAAGATATTTTTGATTAAATCCAAGAGCTTTCTGACCCTGCATAGACAGCAATGCAACTGACACGTTCAAGGCCCAGAAAGGTAGTAAGGACATGGTAGTTGCGTTGCTGTCTATGCAGGGTCAGAAAGCTCTGGGATTTTATCAAAAATATTTTCATTTAACCCTTTAATTAACCCTTTAAAGTGCATAAAGATTCATTTCCATGCTGTTATCAAGGTAATAACTTTTCTAAATTTTACAATGTCAAAAAATTCAAATTAGTGTCACATGGCCAAACATGCATATACTGTATAAGACAGTAATGCAGTGCACTCTTCATAAAGCTCACTTTCACGTACACCGCTCTTTGGAGTGCACTGGGCACAGTTATCCTCACTTTTTAAAGGAATTTCCCTCTAGACCTAATCTCATCTGTTTGTTGGGTTTATGAGAGCTGAGATCTCTAAACCATGTGTAAATTAGATGGTGTGTGTTTTCATGCTCATGTAATGTTATCATCTGAGGTGAAAATTAAAAAGGTGTGGTTGCTGTCTTTGTTGTCTATGGAGTTAATTGCACTTACATAGCTTTGTCCTTCCTGACAAGATTGCCATTCTCAACGATCAGAGGTGGATTGTACTATTTGAGGACTAATGGTTAGCACACCAGGATGAATAATGATCATCTGCTGTTAATTTATATCTCCACTGAGGTCTTTATTAGTCTTTAGATTTAGGTTAATATGAATCACATGAAGTTCTTCCTCTGCCTTTTCTCATTTTTCTTCATTCTCTACTTCAAGGGTTCTCGGCTGATGGGTTACAAATATATTAATATCTAAAATTATTTATTGTGTAAAATAAACAAAAGTACCTGTAAAATCAAACATCCTCAAATTTATGCCAACATTCCTTCACCTTTTGTAACTTTCCACATGCAATGATTTGCCAATGTGTTTTGTTTTGTTTGTTTTTTGACAGACTGAACAGGAAACATTGAATACTTAAAAAAACCACAGGGATGCCTAAATCATCTTCACACTGACATATTCTATTCTGCTTATTGTCTTTTGGCAAACTCTGAACTGTAAAAAAGTGTGAAAGCTCCACCTTTAAGAGAACAATTTCTGCCCTCATAAATGAATTTATGTAGTCCTACAAATTTTAAAGAGGCAGTTTGTTAAGTCTCCATGCTCTCAATGTTGATGGCAACCAATTGTAAGTTATTGAGAGGTTTCATGACTAGAGATGGTCACCTTCTGAACCGCTTTACTGCAATTCCAAACATTTTTTCAGCGTAGTCCTTTATTGCTTAGTGAGGAAGTAAGGGATTCATTGGGGAAGAAGGGAATGCTCTGTGACCAATCTGAAACAGAGAATGCTTATATTCTTGTTTACAAACTGAATTCTGTGTTTCTTTTTAACAGAGGTTTCCAGTGTGGCCTTTCTTGCAAAGTTTATAATGTTTTAAAATGATATTCACTCAGTAAACACAACTCTAATTTTTTATTTTGCAATGTTTGCCCATGCAAAATTTGCCATCACAATGCTAAAGTGTACTTCTCTAATGTGACATTATGGTTCCTAGATACGTTCTTTAAGTCTATGGATTTTTTAGGCATGCAACAATATTGCAATTCTATGTGTTACCCATAAGCCAATAATTATTTTAATGTTATGGATGATATTAAAATTCTTCACAATTTTGTCTATGTAAATTAAAAATTAAATGCTACAAAAAAAGTTTTTAGGTCTTTTTAGGTCTAAATTATACAAGGAAATGATATTGCACAGTATGTTACACATTTTTTCCAAAGATTACATTATTTTTACATAATTACAAAATTAACATAATTTACAAGATTACATAATTACATAAAACAAATGTATTAATTACAAATAAATGAGTAGTATTTGTTAAATATTCATTTGAGGTAATTATTAGTTAGGGTTAGGGGTGTGTTAACTGTCGCGTTTGAGATGAACCAATTTTAAAAAGCTGATTTATAACATCTTGCACTGATCAGTCTTCTTACTGTATATCCTATTTGGACTAAACATGTCTGCGTGTCTGATTGTGTGTGTGTTGGATGAGGGTGGATTATGGGGAGTGAAGGGGGGATTCAATCAGTGGAGCTGGAGTGTACGCTCTTTGATTAAAGTAAACGTATTGGCCTAACACAAACAAGCATGCTGCGAGAGTCTGTGCCAAAATACAGATGGACTGACAGAGCAATCAGAGAGAAACAGCTTGCAGTGGTAAAACGACCAGATCCAGATTCATGGCTGCACTTTTGACATCACGGTCCCGCTTCTCTCGGCAGAGCTGTCTCGCATGGCGCAGTCACACTAAATTAGCAAAATCTGATACAAGTTTCCAAACACTTCAAACAAATACCTTAACAGTTCAGTGACAAGTAGTACTGGGGAATATAACCCTTCCCGGCACACAGAGATGTTCTCTTATTTGAACAGGGCTGCTTATGAAAATGACATGAATTGCTACAAACTAATGCTTTATATAATAGTGATCGTACACCACTGATAACTAGGGCTGAGAGATTTGTCAAGTATTCATTATATATTCACAAAAAAATTTCCTGGTGATTTAAAATCGAGTTTTGTTTTTTGACACCCCCACCCCACCCCCAAACTATAAAAAAACCAACAAAAAAAAAAACTGTTTGGTTACCAACATTCTGAGGGTGAGTAAATGATGACAGATTTTTTTTTTTTTTTTTTTTTTTTGTAAACTGTCCCTTTAAGACAAAAAGTATTTAGACAGTTTCTGGCTGTCAGATTTTTTTTTTTTTTTTTTTTTTTCGATTAGTAGATTAAAACTGTCCATATCAGTGAAGCAATTCAACAGACTGGAACTTTGAATCATTTGCTTTGTCAGTACAAACGTATTCTTCAAAGTCTCTCCATATCATTTTCCCATGTATTTCTGTTATAATGTCTTGATTAAGTGTCATAAAATATAAATACTTAACTATTGCACTATTATTGCACTATTTATTATAATGTGAATTTTAGGAGTTAGTTTGAGTATAAACTTTCCATTTCAACGAAACCATTAAACTGTTTTAAACTCTGATTTAGTGATTTGTTTGTCATCACTCAAAAAAATAAAATAAATAAATAAATAAATCAAACGTAAAAAATTCACAGAAGTCTCCAAATGGCAATTTAAATGTTTTTGTACAATATACACTAATGTTCAAAAGTCTGTACAATTTTTTTCATGTTCTTGATGGAAGTCTCCTATGTTAACTAAGGCTGCATTATTTGCATCAAAATACAGTAAAAACAGTATTACAATTTTAAATAGCTGCTTTAATATAATTTAAAATGTAATTTATTCCTGTGATGTAAAAACTGTATTTTCAGCAGTCATTACCCCAGTCTTCTGTGTCTTTTGTAATATTAGAAATGTCTTTACCTGTTACTTTTGATCAGTTTTGATCCTTGCTGAACAAAAGTATTAATTTTATTTAAAAAAAAGAGAAAACAATCAAACAATAAAATTTGCTTTTTTATATTCTGTTTTCTTTCTTAGATTTAAACATTGTAAATGAAAATGGCAACTGGCTGCTTGGTTAGAATGGTTGTTGCATGAATTTACATACAGTACATTTCTTCACTAGTTGTCACCCTTTATGAGACTCATGTTTATGTTTGGTGTTCCTCTTGGGTTCCTCTGTCGTAAATGTAATACTTCGCCATCACTCTTACTGCACAATCAAGGTGTGGGGAGGCACATGACTATCTCTTCAGATTGTGCACCAGATTGTATGCCTGTGCACATCCCTTTAATAACTGACTAAGACTAGAATTCAAAAAGTATTATGTGAGAGTGTTTAACACCCACACCGAGCCCCATGTCGCTGATGGAGAACATAGATGGCAGACTGTTCACATACCGCCACCCTGTTTGTGAAGTTGAATCATTTGAAGCTAATGCTGGATATTTGGCACACGGTGCACTGCGGGTAAACGTCAGCACGTATATGAAGAACACTGTGGCCTCAGTGTGGTGTGGTCTCTCAGGTCCAGCGTTTCAAGCTGATTTCTGAGTAATTACTCTGTTCGCTTTTGGCATGTGATCGTGATGGCCTTGCTGCTGTTTCCTTTCCTTGGCACACTCAAGGTCACGTCGAGCCAAATCGTTCCACTGAACGACAGAGGGACAGCACACAAGATCCTTGAGACACTTCAGGGGCTGTATGTTTGATTTGGTTGTATTTTGATCTTTACATTTTACTCACATTATGCTGAGCAATCAAACCAAGCAGATTTGCTCTTCAGCATATGGATTCAAGCTATTCAACAATTTAAGTATACTTCTAATACACAGTGGCCCCAAAATGTATTTGGACACTAAAGTCACACTTAAAAATGTATTAAATGAGCAATTACTTTTAAGCAAATAGTCCCAGGGTTCTTTTTAGTGGATGAAGTCAGTTCCCCTCAGGTTCACACTGGTGTTCTAGCAGAGTCAACACAGATGTAGTTCATCACATTAACTGTAAACATGTTCCACTAACATCGGACAACCAGAAATTGTCTAAATACTTTTTGTCTTAAAGGGATAGTATACCAAAAAACAAAACAAAAACAAAAAAATATACATTCTGTTACTTACTCATCCTCATGTCATTCCAAACCTGTAAGAATTACTTCTGTGATAATTATTATGTTCCACTGAAGAAAGTCATAAATAATTGGAATGACACAAGGGTGAATAAATGATAACAAATAAGCAATTTTGGGTGAAGTATCCCTGTTTAATGTATATTGAATTAGCTTTTATTTTTATACCTTCAGTTTTCGTTATAATTGTTTTAGTAATTTTGTCATGCATTTGTCATTTGTTTCATGTGTTTGTCACCA
This sequence comes from Tor tambroides, assembly GCA_021397915.2. Taxonomy (NCBI): domain Eukaryota; kingdom Metazoa; phylum Chordata; class Actinopteri; order Cypriniformes; family Cyprinidae; genus Tor; species Tor tambroides. The sequence continues at coordinate 77,645 of JAFVLL020032161.1, read as the reverse complement.
TTTACTCACCCTCATGTCACTCCAAATCTGTAAGAATTTTTTTTCCTTCAGTGAAAATGTCTCAGTGCCACTCCACTGAACAAAGTCATAAATGTTTGGAAAGACATGAGGGTGAATAAATGATGACATTTTCATTTTGTGGGTAAACTGTCCTTGTATATATAGTAATTTTGTCATTTTAGTAATTTTTGTCATGCATTAGTTCAACTATAATTTTATAAAGCTACGAGAATACTTTTTGTGCACAAAGAAAACAAAACTAACAACTTTCTTCAATTTTTCTTCTCTTTCATGTCGGAATTCGACGCACGTTCACGAGTGTAGAATTTTTGTTGTTATTTTTGCCATGGTTCTCGATGTGGTGGAGACTGACCCAGAAGAGAAGAACTGTTTAATAAAGTTATTTATAAATATTTGCATAGCTTCATAAAATTAAGGTTGAACCACTGATGTCACATGGACTATTTTAACAATGTCCTTACTTGAACGTGTCAGTTGCATTGCTGTCTATGGAGGAAAAGCTCAGAAAGCTCTTGGATTTCATCAAAAATTCTTAATTTGTGTTCTGAAGATGAACAAAGGTCTTAGGGCTTTGGAACGACATGAGGGTGAGTAATCATGACAGAATTTTCATTTTTTGGGTGAACTCTCTAATATATTTCATCTAATATTTATATTTTATCTGAATCCTCAGCTTTCAGTTTTCTTTAAATTTCAGTTACTGAAGACACTTTTTAATAGTTTTGGTTTTAGCTAACAATAACTCTAATGCGATGACATTCATAAAGTTTTAAGCGCAACCAAAGTGTCTAAATACTTTTCGGGGCCACTGTAGACAGATATAGGGGACAAAGTGAGAGTAAATAAGAGGTGGAGAGTCACTCCCCCTTGATTCAGTGTGAGCTCCTCAACACCTGCTCCTTATTAGGTCTCTGTCCCTGTGCCAGAATCAATACGGCAGGATGCTAGAAAAAATCTGACTGCCATTTGTGAATGGACAGAGCATTAGCGAATTCCGAATTATTTACAAACAAGGGCCTCTCCTCATTACTCTTCCTCCCGCCCGTTCAGTCTTGGGGCCCTCTGCATCTCAAGCTGAAAAAGCAAGTTTTTCCCTCCATCCATCCCAGCCTTGTGAAATCAGATGCCCTAATTTTATTTGGATTAGCAGAATATTGTGTTCACACAACACTTTCAAATACACATGAAAGCATTTAACTTTTTTCCTAAACCTTCACACTCACGTCTCTCTTCCTCGCCCTTTAGATGACGTATATGTTTCCATAGATTGCTGCATATTTGCTGGCAAAGACAGACTAGTTAAACAAAAGAGGGAAGCTTTTCAGGGAGGGGACATCAGGGCTCCACAGGGGTTGTAGAAACCTGGGAGAGAGAGGGGGAAAAATGTTGCGTGGCAATGTAGCGTAAGTTTGTCATCTTTACAATAAACACATCTACATCACAGCAGTGTAAACATGTGGTTGGGATTGGAAAGCAGGGAGAGAGAAAGAGAATCGGTCGAGCGGAGTGAGTTCTGTATAAGCATTACGAGAGATCTTGGCCTTGGCTTGTGCTTCACAATCACTGGGGTAGAAATGTAAATACCGAAATAAATGAAGCGAAATTAAATCAAAGTAAACAAAGTAATCATTCACATGCCATCTGCCCAACTGCTGAGCCCTTTGTATACCTAGATCTGCCAAAATAGTTAGCCTTACTTATAACAAATGTGATGAGGGGTGTTTACAGTATGCAGCATATTTAAATGAAAACATAAGCTTTGTTCCTAAACCTAGAGAGTTGCTTTGCTGGATACTGCCTACAAAGGCAGCCCCCAAATCAAATGAATGGATAAACTGTTCCAACTGATTCAGAATTGTTTTTGATTCACTAAAAAGTGCCGGCTCATAACAAGAGTCATTTGTCTGGGAAACGTTTTTCTAGTCAAGCTGTATGTTTTGATTGACTACAAACCGCATATGAGTCTTTTGTTCAGAAATCAGACTTCATTGTTCGTGTTAAATGTTGTTCATTACAACTACAACAACAACAACAAAAAACCAGCTCATAAGAGTCAATTGCTCAGGAATTAGATTTTAAAAGTCACGTATGTCTTGATTCACTAACAAGAATTGGCCCATACTAATCTTTTGCTTGGTAATCAGACTTCACTGCTCGTGCTGTATGCTTTTGAATCACTAAAAAGAATTGGCTTATAAGAGTCATTTGCTTTGGAATCAGATTTGCATGTTTTGATTCACTAAAAAGAATCTGCCCATAAGAGCCTTTTCTCGAAAATCTGACTTCAGTGTTTGCACTGTATGTTATTGATTCACTAAAAAAGAACCGGTTCAGAGTCGTTTGCACAGGAATCAGGCTTCACTAGCACCTAAGAGTAATTTTGCTTGGAAATCAAACTTCACTATGCTTTCGATTCACGAAAGAACTGATTCATAAGAATCTGAGCTTGAGAATCGGACAAGTGCTGGTCATGCTGTATATTTGTGATTCACTAAAAAGACCAGGCTCATAAGAGTCATTTGTTCAAGAATCAGTCTTTACTAGACCATGATGTACTAAGAAAGGCCTCATAAGAGAATCGGACAGGTTCGTGGTGTATATTTGTGCCGAATAGTAAATTCAGGGATCATTCAGTCATTTTTTAAAAATGGGACGGGTTGACATTTTTCCAAACATTAGTCTTGAGATGCTGAAATGCTACAGTTTGTTATCACTGCTTTCACTACCATATGGTCCATATATGTTACTACATATGGTTGCTGAATCAAACGAATTCATTTACTTGCTTTAATCGCCAGCAGCATACATCATCAGACATTACAATGGCCGTTTTGTCCTTCACCCCTGCCAGTTTTTCTTCGAGTCTAGCTGATTCTTGAGGATATGTGTTATTCCATCACTCTCTGGCACTGGATAACTGCACTTAAGCCTCCAAGCTGTGTTAGGCTTGACTTCGCTCCGGGCTGATGGCAGCAGTCACTGTAACGTAACGCTCCTCTGGGTGTTACCATTGAAATGTCAGCCTGCCATTGCTGATCAGTTGTTCAACAGCTTCCAACACTGGAAAATAAACACCTTTTTCGTTTTCTTCTCTTACTGTCTGCTTTTTTTTTCTAGCTGTGTTTTTTTGGGGTGGGAGGGGTGATGATATGTGTGATTTCAGGGCCTCTGAATTCCTCCATTAATGACTCCCAGCTTTCCAGCTCTGAGAGGCTGGAGAGAGGGACTGCGACGCTGATGCTGATAGACCTGCTAAATGCTTCTCACACACAAACACGGACACTCTGCTGGAGTGGAAAACCAATACGGAGGTCTGCTTGGAACAGCTTGCTGATGTAACGCTTTTTAAAGACGCACGGTCATTTTTACTCATTAAAAAAATGTTTTACATGTTCAAAAATGTTTGAGTTTTGATAAAAATTATTTAAAATGATGCACAGTCACATAAGATGATTCCATTCATATCAGTGGCCTAATAAAATGTTTTATTTCACATGGAGAGGGTCCCCTCATGGGACAGCCATGTTGTGATCATGTGACCAGCTGAACTACTACTTACTTTAGGTATTCAACCAATCGGTGACTGACTTGAAGTGCTGCATGCCGGTTATAAATTTTGTCTGACTTTCGACGCCCATTGGCGCCACGGCACTGTAATGTCAAAATTCTCATTCCGAGTGGCTGCACAAGTTCTCAGCTGATTTACGATTGGCGCGATTCACTGATGACAACTATAATGTGTGTTTTGTGTTTATTTTGACACCTTTACCTTATGTTTTTATATCAATAAAAATTCTTGTATTATGAATGTTATGTTGTGTCCTGTTTAACAAAATTAAACCTATAAAAAATATAGACTCCACTGGTCTTTAAATAGTATAGGCTTATGTTAAATTTTATTCTTGTACATAAAGGTGCAGTATTAAGCGGTAAATAATGAAAAGTGTTTCTGCTGCTTCATGAAAATGTCTAAATTGTCTGTGTAATTGACAAATATTAGATCTAATCCATTTTATCTGTGATAAAGTACATCACTACGGGAAGCAGAAATTGTCTGACTTGTTCATTTTTTATATCTCTTCTTGAACTGACTGCAAGCAGCAAATCTGATCGAGCCAATTGGTTAAAATATTTAGTAACAATTTAGTATAGGGACCAAGTCTCACTGCTTATTAGCATGCCTGTTATTAACATTTTGGCTGTTTATTAGTATTTATAAAGCACATATTCTGCATGACCATATTTTATATCCCTAATCCAAATAAGGAGTTTTTTGAGGCAAAAGTCATAGTTAATGGTTTGTTAATAGCAATAACTGGACCTTAAAATAAAGTGTGAACAAATATTTAAAATATTAAATGTTGTAATATTGCATTATTTTTTACTTACGAAAAATGTTTAAATTTATTTATTCTTTTTAAAGACACTTATAATGTTAGTGAAGGTCTCTTACACCAAAAAAGTCATGATTCTTTTTTTGCCTCTGGTTTTCAAGATTCAAAGTCAGTTCCTTCTTTGCATGTGGAATGAATATGATACTAAAAGGTTGCAGGTTTGCTGTCAGGTTCAATATAGCTTGTGATGTCCCATCCTTCAATAACCAATTTTTCTCAAAAGTCAGATGTTGTCACAAGGTCACAGATTTCACGAGCCGATATTACAGTTTAGCGTCAATAAAGGGTCTTTTTGGAATCATTTATATGAACCGAAAAGCATAAAGCTCATAAATGCAATAAATGTTAATGATCAACTAAGTCCAGTGCCAATGTGCTATTTCTGAGCCTAGATCACATCACATGATTAGAACATCAGTCCGGATTGGCTCATACAGGTTGTGGTCTCGTTGGCTCTAAAAGCAATTACACCGACCACAGTGTATTCAGAGAGCAAGTCGCTGCAGTGTATCAAAGGTTACAGTAGATTGAAACAAGCTTGGCAACTCCAGCGTATTAATAATAAATGGCTGCCACCCATGCAGCAGAGTTAGAAGGGGGCAGCCTGAATCAGTTTCCATCACTCTGTTTTTAAGGCCATATGCCCCTTTTCATTACTTAGAGCACACCAGCTGTATTGTAACTACAACCAATTTCCTTGCAGTCTATAAAACTGTCAATCAGAATCATACAAGAGAGCCGAGCGCAGAGTAGAGCATGGCTGCCCGAACAGGGGGAGATTGAATTTGTAGCCAGATGTCAGCAAGTCGAAATCCTGTGCGAGATAATGTTGTTGGACTTTCGTGACTTTAATGTAAAGTTCAGGCAAATTGATTAGACTTCAAATGGAGCCGTCTGAAACGTACACAGGCTAGGTCAGGGAATTCGCATAGCATAACCAACAACGGATTGGACGGCTTGGTTAAATCAATCAGGTTTGTTAGTTTAAGGCCTGTATGTGAGGAAATTCCTAATGGCTGAGCGCTAGGTGATGAAAATACTAATGTTCGACGTCATGCAGGTCGTAAGGTTACGCTAAAGAAATAGTCACGGGTAGCTACAATTTGAAGATTCATTTATTAAATGTATAGCAAAAGAGACAAATAAGTTATAATATTTTTATTTGTTAGAATTCTATCAGTGTTTGAACATTATTATTTAGAGAGCTAGTACATTTGTTCTACTTTCATGGCTAGCTTTTCACAAAACCCAAAAACAGTCTTCAGACCGGACTCACTCTCGTCTATGTAACACTGTAACAGGGGAACTTTAGTTGTCCGCGAACAAGTTAGCAATGAAAGTGTGCATCTTAATGTCTTCTCAGTTATGTTCTCACAAACAATGGTAGCATTACATATAAACTCTTTAAAAATATACTTCTGTCAAATAACTTGACAACTACTATGTACACTACAAAAATAAATTTTCATATAAATAAATTATATGGCATACATTTATCTTTGTAACTGAAAACGACATACATCCACACCAAAACAAGGAAACAAATGGCAGTCTGTAAAAAAAACAAAAAAAACTGATTATTTTCCTTTTAAAATCCTCTAAGAGCTATGATGAACCTGTAAGGTAAATGTTATATACTCTTTTTTCCTATTTAACATTAGTAAGCACTTTATACAGATCAAAATCCATTAATGTAACAAAGAAACTGTAATAATAGTGTTTTCCGACAGACGTAAAAATCCCTGCATTGTTAAGAACTGGCATTATGACCATTATTGAACAAAACAACATCTTATTATACAAAAATATAAATATTGCAAAAACAAATGTAAAAAAATAATAGAATATATATATATATATATATATATATATATAAACATTACAATAGTTGCCAGCCATGATTTTCTCCCATTTCTGCCAATGTGACATGTAGGAGAACACAAACACAACAAACGAACAACACAGAACAGCTCTCAAAGTCTTTGTCAAGAACAAACATGTTTGACAGGAAGTCAATCTGGACGAGGGGGGTTCACAGCCAACACACAAACACACCCTTAAAGACACACATGCCAGCTTCAGAGCCACAGAGGAGTGGGGGCTCCACGACCCTTGACCCTTAAAGCACTCGCATGCACCATTTGGCAGTTGAGGGGGAACTTCCAATTAGTGTCACGGCGTTATGTTGTGGATTTTTATGAGGTGAGGTCAGCGCAGAGAACTGCTCTTGCTAAATTAGGGCCAGTAGTTGCGGTTGTCATTGAGAAGGTCACCGAATCGACAAAAACCATCGTCGTGATCGGCCATTGTGCGATGCACACCTTGAGAATGCTCATTAGCTTAGCTTATTAAAACAAACCAAAAAAAGACGAGGAAAAAAAAAAACCTTACACCACCTGAATCAGAGCGAATACTGTTGCAACAGTAATGTTTTAGCTTAAACCACGATTGAACGACAGGAAATAATGCCATAAATGTAAAAAAAACAAAAAAAAACAAAGCTACAATAGAAACCTGAAATTACCGTCACACTGCATTACTTTAGTAATGCAAAGTTGGAGTCATGAGCAAGTTCAGGGTGGCCACAAATGGCCGATTTACAGTAAATAACTGGAGTATGAAGGTACAAAAGACCAGAGAGAGTTCCAGTACAGAGGACAGAAGAACAGAGGCACAGTCATCCAACAATCACTCGTTTCCTTCTTCATTTCTGCGCAGCTAAATTCTCACGCATAGCGTGTTTCATTGTTAAACAGTATTTGTTTTTTTCCAACTACCACAGGTTTGTGATAAGCAAATTAACATTAAAAAGCATAAACTCTAACGCTTCAATATACACAAAACGCAAACATCCGCACGCACGCTTAAACATCTGACGCTCGTCGACAAACAACTGGACATTAATGTGAACTCTTACAAATCTAGCATATGTCTGAACAAATATTTCCCTGAATGTGTCCTCTGAAAGTGAAAGGATCTGTGCAGTTTTGTACTGGTGTTTTGAACAGAAATGTACCGTAAGTGCAATGGAAATCCATTTAACTGCCACAAAATCATTTAACATATTATGTTAGGTCACTTAGAGTTTGTTCTTGTTAGTTAATATGCATCTGAGGGGTCTAGGGGTTCTGACGGGAAGCGAAAATATTCACACATACAACAACAGTTTTCAAACTCTCACACGCACGGTTCTATAAAATTAGAGAAAATAATTGCATAGCATTATACAAACATTACAACAATATCATAAGCAGCAACGACCGTATGCTGAAATGTTTGTCAAGAATGAAGTTTCCTTATGGCACAGATACACACACAAATGATGGGTGGGCACTTGGAACACACAAGTCTGACGACCCCGGTCAAATTATAGCTACTCTCGTTCATTATTTACATTTGTGTACACATAAATACTTATAGAAATATCTAACAATAATACACCAGGGTTATACAGTAACAGAGTCAAGCACCGAAAAGGCGCCGCTGGTCAAAGTGTCCCCGCCATGCAGCACCATGTTTCTGCCACGCTGGCAGACTGATGTCCCATCTTTGGCTGTTTGAGCTTCAACATTCAACCACTGTGAACACAAAGGAGTGAAGAAACAGGGTTAATAGAAGTTAAAAATAGAAAAGAATTAACTAATAACAACAAGGTAAGTCCACATAACTGAATCAGATACAAAAGTGTTATTATTAGCAATCGATTTTATTTGGACTGTCAATTTAAGTTTGGGCTTAAGTTTTTGAAAGAAGTCTCTTATGTTCACGAAGGCTGCATGTATTTGATCAAAAATACAGTAAAACAGTAATATTGTGAAATTTTATTTAAAATAATTCAGTTTTAATATATTTTAAAATTTAATTTTTTCCTGTGATGGCAAAGCTCAATTTTTAGCAGCCATTTATCCAGTCTTCAGTGTCACATGATCCTTCAGAAATCAGTCTAATATTCTGATTTGCTGCTCAAGAAATATTATCAATGTTGAAAACAGTTGTGCTGCTTGATGCCTCTAATCTGCTAAATGCGACCATAATGCATGAAGACATTAAGATACTACAAACATTACCAACAGCAGCATTTTTTTTCCAGAAAAATATTACTGACCCCAAACTTTTGAATGGTAGTGTAAATATATATGATAATATATAATATGTATAACATATATTTTAATGACATTTTTAATTAAAAATAAACATATCAATACTGATATGATTTAGTATTATTATTAAATATCTGAATCAATTGACAGCCCTGTTTATTCAGAGAGTGCATGAAACTGCTGATTTGAAGTGGACCATTTTATTGAAATCAGCCATATAAGAAGCCCCCTACTAACCTCAGCTGGAGGGTCTTGTGTGGCAGACACTGGGAGTGTCATATTCTAGATCCTGCAGCTCCATGCCCTCTGTTTTCGAGCTGTCGCTGCTCTTGTCAAAGGGCACGTGAGGGTCAGAGAAGTGAGGGTCAGTGTAGACATCTTCTGAAGTGTGGTTGCTGTCGTTGGAGGGGTAGGACGGGTAGGCGGGGCTCTGGCTGGGCATCCCCGAATGAACGGCAACCGTCACTGAGGCCGAGGCTGTCACCGTTGTGATGGGCTGACAGTAGGCGGGGCCTGTGGACGGATGGGAAGGGTGAGTGTAGAGGTTGTGGGAACGGGGGCGATGAGCCCCTGAACGTTCCTGGTGGTTGGGGCCCGAACAGCCACCTGGCTCAGTAGCGGTTTCAAAAGCATCCATGCGTGGCCTGTGAGGGGGGGGTGGCGGTCTGCTCCCAAAGTCCCTCTTAGGGTCCCTGTTACAGTATCGCTTTGACGACTGAGGTCCAGCATCCTGAGAACTGGGCAGATGGGTGGACCTGTAATGCTGCGGTGGTTGCTGCTGTCTAGAGTCATGCTGCAGAAAATGTGTGAAACAAAATTAGTTCTTTGTTTTTATATCAGATATATATTGATATAAATGCTTTACTCACTGAGTTAGGACTAAACGCTGGCAGTTCAACTTGACGACTGCCTTGTCGTCCCCCTGTGGCGATTCGCACCTCCTCTAGTCTGGCGGATCGCCCCCTGTTGGGCTGGAGGTCATACTGCTGAAGCTCCTGGCTAATGCCGGATACAGTAGTGTTGGAACCATATTCTGAATCTGAGGAGTCTGAACCTGCTCCAGGGGTCGTGTGACTGGGTCGCATGGTGAAGCGGACCACCTGTGGGGGAGGCTCCGGGGACGGTGTGGGCAGCCGGCTTCGCCCGTCTGCTGGAGTTACCTGGAAGTGTAGTGGACATGAAAATCAAAATCTGAGAAGCTGCTCTGTCTGATATTTGTGCAAATCCAGTGATATGTGAAAGTTTTCACATCAATGGAGGCTACAGTGCTAGTCTTGAATATGTACACTGGCTTTAAGAAGCATTTGGACAGTTAAGCCACGCTTAAAAATGCTGATATTATGATCAATAACCGATAAATGGCATATAATTAAAATGCTATGCAATTTTTTCTAAAAAAAAAAAAAAAAAAACTAAAATCAAGCATTTTAAATGCTAAAGGTGAGTTTAGGCATCACAACATTATATTGTACAGTATTAAAATGGATATTAGTTTTCAGATTTGTTAAAGATTACATTAAACAGTGTTATTAAAACAGTGGTGTTTTTAAAAATGTTTTTATGGCTCATAAAGTATAATATTGGAGAATATGGAGCTCAGCCTCTAGGAGGAAGAAAAAAAACGCTGCAGTTTTATTCGGAGGCCCAAACTGAGTGAAATTTCCAATTTTTTGCAGTTGCTGATGTTTATATGGCCAAACAGTAAGATGAAATTCCGATAGCCTGTAATATAAATTAAAGATCTTTATAATAGTACAGAAGACTTCTTAAAATCCATATAAACACCAGTTGCAATCCAATATGTCTTAGGAAGATAATATTTAAATGCTTAGTTCTATGATCAAAGCTCTGTGGTTTTTATTGTGGGGTCAAACCATGTATTCATGACTGAGAGATGTACATATAAACATTCCTCAAAATTTTTATGCATCATATTTGATACATTTTTTTCTAAAAAAAAAAAAAATATATATATATATATATATATATATATATATATATATGTATGGATAATCAAATAAACCTAAATTTACTTGCTAAACAAGTATAAATTGTCAATCAGATGACAAAAGGCAAGTAATAGGTTGTGTAAGTCTGGATCATGTTGATAATTTAGAGGTCTTAGAAATATGTGTAACAAATATGATACTGTAGGTTTTATAGGGTAAATTTTACGTGATGACAGCAATGGTAAAATCTGAATTTGTAATATTGGCATCCCTAAATGTCACTCTTCCAGACAATGCTAAGCAGAGTATTTAATAACTCTGCATAGCTCTATGTATGGCATGTGAAAGTGTTATGCAGAATAACTTAACGGGAGCAATCCTCTTACCTCCGGATAAGGGCCAAAGTAGGACAATAAGACTGGGAGCAGCACCAGTCCATTCAGGACCCCTAACACTGTTAGAATGGCCAAAACAGCGAAGAAATACCTGCAAATACACAGCAAAAAACACTGTCATTAGAACAAAAAAAGAACTTGAATGGTCTAAATCAAGCACAGAGCAAAAGTCACTCAGGCACATTCTAACAAGCATTTGCACACAAAAAGACTTTAGTCGGGTTTGGTTTAAACTAAATTTACCTTGTGCCAGAGAAAGTCTCCAAAGAGGTCTTTTAGAAAGCAGCACAGAGAAGCAGAGGACATAATTAGTTGGTTAATTCAAAGGCATGGAAAATAGGGAAGGAAAAAGAGCGAGTTTTTTTTCCTTTTTCCAGGGGTGAGTGGAGTACAAGCAAACACAGGGAAAGCAAAACGGGAAGGAATGTGGAGTACAGGCTTGTGAGAGAAGAGAGGCGAAGCACAAAGGCACAGGGGCCTCTCTCGCTCTTTAAAAAAAGAATGCAGAAGCAAACAAATGAAGTGAACGGTATAGAATTTAAACAATTTAGTCTAGGAGGAAGAGAGGAAAGGAAAGACTACAGGCCCCTCTTGCCCGGCCTCAAGCACATTCACTTTTCCCTCTCTTTCTCTCTCTATCACTCTTTCTGTACTAAGCCCCTGTGAAATTTCCCTGCCTTTCACAATCCCCTACTCTAATTAAATCTCTAGAGTATCAGGTAAGACCCCCAATCTCCTCGACAAATCCCTCCCTCCTGTCCTCCTTCGCTCCCTCGCTCTTTCTCTCTTCTTCATTATGGCCAGCTTTCCGTCCTTTGCTACTCCAGCAAAGCATCTGTAAATTGCTGCAGCTCAAATTGCAGCTGCCATCTTGTACCTCAAAGAAACGCGGGGACAAGAGGATACACCTTTTTCTAGTTTTTTTTTTTATTAATTAATTTTTTTATCATTATTTTAAGCATTGAATTTACTTCTTTATGCACAAGAATAATGGCATATTGGGAATACCTATTATTTAGTACTAATTAATAGGGAAATTAATTACTAATTAATAGGGAAACACTAATGGATAGAGAGTTGGACTTGTAACCCGAAGGTCGTGGGTTCGAGTCTCAGGTTCGGCAGGGATTGTAGGTGGGGGGAGTGAATAACCAGCACTCTCTCCACCCTCAATACCACGACTGAGGTGAGACCCTTGAGCAAGGCCCCAACCCCAACCCCCAACTGCTCCCCGGGCGCCGCAGCATTGGCTGCCCACTGCTCCGGGTGTATGTTCACTATGGATGCACCTGGATGGGTTAAATGCAGAGGACAAATTCCGAGTATGGGTCACCATACTTGGCCACACACCACTTCCCTTTCCCTTTCCCCTTTATGCAACGCAAACATTTTATTTTCCAGTAAAATATCTAAACATCTATAAAACAAGACAAATTTACATTTACTTGAGCTGAACCGTGACTGAACATTAGCCCTGTTTTCATAAAATATTGAATTATATTGTACATATAAATTAAACACCAATTTACATATATATATATATATATATATACACACACACACACACACATATATATATATGGGGTGTGTGTGTGTGTACATGTGCGTATATACATTTATTTTTATATATATATATATAAAAAATATATATATATATGCAGGTTGCGATTTGTGGAAAAAGCAGGGGGGGGGGGGTGGTTTTGAAAACTTTTTCTCTCTCGTGTAATCTAGGCCTATTAGCCTATAGGCCTATTAATTGTAATGATTTCAATTTTATGATCATTCAAACAACGAATAAATTATATAGAGAAACCATTGTGTCGCAAAATGATTCATTGTTTCGAAGTGCTCCAATCGGATCGCGTGTCACAAATCATTTGATTCAGAACGGGACTTTGCTTCAAAGCATGTCTCACGAATCAGAATGGGACTTCAAAGCGCGTTTTGCAAATCATTTGATTTAGCTCGGTACCTCAGAGCGGAGTCGTGGTATTTTTTTTATCCCCACTGGGAATAAAATCATTCAGCAGAGGCAAGGATGCATAGACCAGAGCGAGGGGGAAATCCCCCCCCCCCCCCCAGAAAATTGCACCCTGTGTGTGTGTGTGTGTTGTGTGTGTATATATATATAAAAATAAATGTGTGTATATATGTATAAATAAATAAAAATAATTATACAATTTCTCATCAACGACTCTTACTAGCTTACTAGCTTGTTTTAAGGATGTATATATATTTTTCTTGGAAAACTTTCTTTTTTTTTGCAGTGATACTATCAAAGGCATTGGATTGGTAAAAGGTGCATTTAAACCACACTTAAACTGGGATGAATATGTGAATGTATGTGTGGGAGAGACAGTGGGTATATTAGCAAACACCCGCCAGCTGGTATGCAGCACAGCTGTGCCTCAGACTAAATTCACAGACACATTTATAACTGATGCTGCTCTTGCTCGGCCTCCCCAGATTTGCAAGCAGCTCTTTAGACTCAAACAATGTCCTGTAATGGCCGCACAAGGTGGGCTTCTCTCTGGAGAACCACAGACTTGGGTGTCTCTCTACAAATGCTTGCTTTATTTACATCCTTCGGGAGGTTTTGCAGGTCTGGTTCAAGGGAAGAGCTACCACAGTGTTTAACCAAGCAGACGCCACTTGTTTAGGAAGAGAGTGGAGAGAGAAGCCAGCCTGGTATTATTTAGGCTTATGTTAGAAAAAAGTTTGGATCTTTAGTTTGTCTGTATTTCATCAAGCAAGTCTTCTTGAATTGCACTTTTTGGTTTGCGTTTGGCTCTTGCTCTACCACACGAAAGGCATAACTCACAAGCAGAGAGATCAAACAGATCAATAGCTACAAATCAACAGACTATGAAAAATGAACATCGTCTTGGTTGAACTGTTCGGAAAGTCACAGCCTCCAAACTAAATGTTCATATTGACGAGTGATTTACATCGGTGTGCTTTTCCACGGATGAGAGCGATTCCTTCAGACTGGCTGAAGCAACAAAAGAGTTTTATGTTCTTCAACTCTGAACTTCGAGACGTCGCGTGAAGCGTCCCTGAACCGAGAGCCGTTCTCGAAAGCCACTTCTCCCTAGTGAAACCTCGCTGAGCAACCCGTCTGATCTGTTTGGACTCAAAACATTAGCAGACCTGACAGAGCAAAGTCAGGGAAACATTTATTCCTGCAAGGCTATAAAAATACAGCCTGCGTTTTTGTTTTTTTCCATATCTTCGGAGGCCAGGGGTTTTGTTTGATGAAAAAACAGTAGTTGCGTTTCAATGGGAGCCCATGAGAGGGACTGGGGCCCAGTGTGGTCTGCGGAGAGAGTGTGTGTGATTGCTCTGAACTTGTGTGTGCATTATTTTTCTGGCATGCTACTTTAGATCCAGAGTGATCTGAGGGTGGAGGGCTGTGGTGGTTTTCCAGTCCTCTAATAAGAATGAGCTACTGCAGACATTTGTTCTTTCTCTCCTGTAGAAACAGACGAGATACTTACCACTCAAACACCCATGACTCAGTTTGATATAAGTGTAATTTGAATTTCAGCACAACGATAGTCTCGATACCACTTTAAGAAACAATAAGTTACCAGATGTGTTTGACTCATCTGTTCTCAGGAAGGACGTAAAACATAAAGCCATTGCAAAGTTACTGATTTAGATCCTCTAAGTAGCAGTGTGTGTCACTCCTCATTTCCACTCCTCGACTTGCAGCAAAATAACCCCCGGGCCCTCTCTGCTCTCAGCTTGTAAATGTCTTTGCAGGGCCGTAGAGAAAAAAAAAAGATTACAGAAAACACAGGAGAGCCTCAAGCTCTGTGAAGACAGACAGGAAAGATACGTGCTTGTAGAACATGAAGGAAGGTTGGTTAGGACTGAGAAGAGCGTTAAGAAAACATTTACATTGTATCATAACCAGGGGTGAAGTGACAAAAGTGACGTCGTTTCTATGTTAATCGGTTTCTGTCCAAACCAGCCGTGACGAGCAAAGAGAGGTGCATTTTGTCAGTTGCTTGGTTTTTAAGTTTATACATTAATATTTTTGAGCTAGATAGCTGCTCCCTCACAGGAAATTCATTGGATAACAATCATACTCCTTATGAATATTAACCCCCTGGGGTCTGAGGGTGTTGTGGGAGCCTGGAGAAGTTTTGACATGCCCTGACATTTGTGCTTTTTTCAGTTGCTTATAAACATATAAATGGCTAAAGTCTAATAACACTGTAAACAGCACAAACTGGGCTACAATAATATGTGAGCAGCATTTATGTACATGATTGTGTTTTTGAGAAAGCAACGTTTATGCGTGGTTAGTGAAAAACTAAAATTTTGAATTCACTGAAATAAGGCCATAAACATACAGAGCATTTGTTCACAAGACTTTTGAGAACTGGATCTTGTAGTCTAGAGTTTTTGCTTCAAAATAATGTGAAAATCATCTTGTTTACTTGCTCACAGAAAACAATATATTGATTTAAATTTTCTAAGTCACTTTTTGAGTAGAAATGGTCTATGCGAGAGGGCGTGAACTATCCTGGATAATGCTGTGATTCTCACCTGAGAAGACAAAGGCCCGCATAATGAGCTTCATAATGAGCCATTCAGTCAGGTATGTGACTGAGAGGGAAGAGTTACAAGAAAGAATGTGAGGACAAAATAAATTTATATATTTTTTGTTTGTAGTTTATTTAGAATATATTTAGCTATCACACAAAATAACTTGAGATTCACTTGCGAGTGCAGTTAAACATTTTATTAGGAACAATCAAAGCTGACTTTCAAAGCTGACTTTTTAGAATCATTACTCCAGTCACATGATCCTTCAGAAATCATTCTAATATTCTGATTTGCTGCTCAAAAAACATTTATTATTATTATTATTATTATTATGTTGAAAAGAGCTGAGAAGAATATTTCAGTTTTTTTTTATTTATTTTTATTTTTTTTGATGAATAGAAAGTTCAGAGGAACAGCATAGTTTGTAACATGATAAATGTCTTTATCATCACTTGTGTGCTAAATAAAAGTTTTAATTTCTATATATACTGACTCCAAGCTTTTGAACCTGGCATTTTCATAGTGTATATTGTTTATGTCCTCTGAAGGGAAAAAAAAAACATTTTGAAATTCTGGGTTATTTCTCTCAGCAGATCTTCTTCCAGAAACAGAAAGTAGCCGGGATGAACTTGTTTGTTTACGCGGAGGCGATGTGGGCGTTTACATTCGCGCGTGCCTCACGTGGATATTTGAATCTGAAAAGCGCGATCGGCGCGTGGGCGTGACCGCATTAGATATAATGAGTTGAGACGGGAAAACTGGACATCGCGTTGGTTTCATACGGATTACTTTATCACAGAATATTTGTTTTAGACGTGACTTCATTTAAAAGTAGACATTTCAAGCTTTCTATACATATATTTCTCATGTATTTGAGGCGAGTATTCGCGGAGATTCATGTTGTTTCATTTACGTGTCTGTGAAGAGAGGTGACAGAGACAGAGCCGGCAGAGAACGCACCCTGTTTATTTTATTAATTTTAGAAAAGCACATTGTTTCATTGTTATTATGACTATACAGAAATAAAAGTAGACCCCTTGCAGTTTCAAATGATACCTTATTCTTATCTATACGATCAAAACTGAAAGCGTATTTTTAGTTCTTTTCGCGGTCATAAAGAAAATACCAGACAGCCCGCACCGGTGCGGCCTTCGATCCCAGGGGGTTAAGTACTCGCACTCATGTCATCTGTTCATCTTCAAAATAAAAGTAAATTTACGTGTGTATAGATAGATTCATAAAAAAGTTCATAAAGACATTTAAAAGAAATCCATATGAACCAACAAATGATTTATAATATATCTAAAATAACAATATCTTAACATTAGCCCTGTTTTCATAAAATATTGAATTATATTGTATATATAAATTAAACAACAATTTATACACACACACACACACACACACACACACATATATATATGGTGTGTAAATATGAAAAGGAAACAATATTGAGGACAAATATTCTGTAAGATCAGCTATTGTGTACTAGCATTGTTAGAAAATAAAACCATATCTGAAAAGCATTAACTCATAAGAGAGAAAACTGACTATCGAAAGTGTCCCCATTTTAAAGTACAATGCACCACAATCTCTGCAGCAGAAAGTGATTCAAAATACAAGTCTGCTGTCTTTACCTGACTATGAAGTCAAACTCTGATCCCGCCAGCATCAAGACTCCTAGCAGGGTGGAAAACGCTCCGTCCAGTACTGGGGCGAACATGTGCTCAAGTGCTAGAATGGCTCGCTTGTTCCTGTCCCCGATGGCTGTGAGGAACGCCTAGGAGGAAAACACAACAAATATGATCAATATGAATCACTCAGACCAATAAACACATCCAATAATCATCACAATGAGTGAACTAGCTACATATAGTCACAATTGTAAGATAAATTTAGACTGGCACATGAACTCACCAGTGCCACGTGGACGGTGAACTCCACACCAATGCCAACGGAAGCGATGAGGATGACGACAGGGACAGCGCTGAGCTTGATGCCGATCAATCCCATCATGCCAAACAGCTCCACCGTCATCAAAGACAGCACCAAGACCTGCGAGAGAGGACCGGCAAACAGAAATCCATCATCTTAGTTCTTTCATAAAACACGAGGAGCTGTACTTTACATAGATTAAAGTAAAGTACGGCTCGGGTTAGATGGGTTAGCTAAGATAAAGCGCTGTGGAATGTGGGAAAATATCTGCTCCTCAGAAGGGCCCGTTTGCGACGCTTTCATATGGAGCTGAACTCAAGCTACGAACTGGTTAAGTAAATGCCATAATCAGCTGATGAGTCTTGGGTTACTGGGGGGCCCAGCTGCCTTTGAAGAGGGATGAAGAGGACAGAAAGAGGGCCAACGGAGGGGAGTTTGGGGGCTGCGAGGCCTGGCAAATGAAAGGGGGGTCGAGCACGGCGGAAGTGGGGACGTATGGAGTTTAAGGGGGCCGCTGGTGGTCTGGGACAAAAGCACAATGGTAAAAGCTGAAGCAGGGCTATAACTTTCCCTTTCAAGTGTCCAGTAAAGCAAAAGGATGAAACCGCTATCCTGTCAGTCAGAGTTAGATCAGTCAGATGGCTTAAATACTGCCCCTAATAAAACAGAAAACATCGAAAAGCGGAGACACAGTGTGGGAAAGAACGTTAGGCCACACGAATGATATAAATCAGGGGTTCTCAACCTTTTGCAATCTGGGCCCCCCAAAGCTGGTTCATTGCAGTTGGGACCCCAGTGCCCCCCCCCCACCCCAACCTTGCATAGATAGATAGATAGACAGATAGATAGCCCTAGGCTATTA
>JAFVLL020032161.1:0-59332 GCA_021397915.2 Tor tambroides | reverse complement strand
CAGCATAGCGCATCTCACAGCAACACTCAATCGTGTTTTGAATGATTCAGTGTTTTGAACGAATCGGTTGAGTCAAAGATTCAATGACCCATGCACAAACATCTGTCTCATTCTTGATGAATCGGCCGTTTGAACGAATCGTTTGAATGAACGACTCAATGACTCGCTTAATAAAACCGCTTATCACCTGCATTTGCGCTCACTATCGACAAACCAATCAAATTTGTTCAAAACTCTTTTTTTTAAATCAGTCCAAACACATTTTAATTTTTATTCAGGAGTTATGTATATACAAAACTATAACTTTTTATGACAGTAGTTTAGTGATAAAAAAAATTTGCAATTTTTTTTTTTTTCAGGTTTTTTTTCCTCCCATCCTGTAGCCTACTCATGCCCCACCGGTTGAGAACCACTGATATAAATGATACATACGCACACATTTCAGCCGGAACAGCAGGTCTGCTTTATATGTGGAGTGATATAGTTGCTGTGGTAACCCCTCATTTCCCCATTTATTTTAAAGAAATGTCTCAAAAAGCCTCACGTAGACTAAACAAACTGGCTCTCACAGTATAAGATAAACACAAAGCACAGGGCTGTAAAAACACAGCTTCTCTTGAGCTATTCCTGCCTGCCCTCCCCTGTCTTGCTCCAAATGGTACACTTTTAATTAGTTCTCAATTAGTAAGCTTGTTTCCACCTCAGAGTAAACAAAAAGGTTATTGCCAGAAAGTTTGTGATAAAGATATAAAGAAAAAAAATTTGTAGACAGTCACTACTGAGAGAAATATGTGCAATAGTGAGTTGTAAAAGTGCAATTATTAGAAAATAGGTGCATTTGTGAAATATAAAATATATTAAATGTACATATTATGATGCACAGTTATGAGAAATGGTTGCCATTTAGAAATATAGTCGCAATTGTGATATGTAAAAGACGCATTTGCAAAAATTGAAGTCACAATTACTTTTTTACTATGAGAAAATAGATATTAATGAATTAGAAATTTAAGTGAAGGACTAGGAATATGAAGATTTTGCAAATTATCAGCATTATATTTAATCATCTGATGCATGTATTGTTGAATAACAGAAAAAAATCTTCTTAAAATATATTTTTTTAAATATTTTTTCAAAAGGTTCTATAGATATAGGTATCCATCCATCCATCCACTGAAGGCCTGTTCACACCAAGTCCAATGCAAATAAATGCCAAACTTTTATGCCAAAACTACTTGCAAAAAAAAAAAAAAAAAAAAAAGAATTCGGTATGCGAACAATTTAAAAAGATATTGACCTAGCCTCCAACTAAAAAATAACAGATAATTGCATTGGATATTTAAGAGCATAAAGGAGTTCACAGAAATGTTCTGTTTCATGCCAAAAATTCTTGGTTTGTACAGGCCTTGAATGTACATTTACAGATAGAGCCAAATCTGTGATAGATGTACGTTTAAACAAAACCCTGACACATCTTCAGGAGAAACTCACTATGATTCCAGCAGTCCAGGGGTTGAGCAGGAAGACGGCGCACACCAGAAAGGTGCAGGCCAACACGACGCTGATGGACAGCAGGAGCCAGTGGCGCAGGCCTACATACTGCTCCCAGAAGAGGAATGGGTAGCCGTTGGGGTAGCTGGGCAGGCCCTGACGGCTGTAGTTGCTGCAGATGGAGCGGACGCTCTCGATGGCCTCCACAAATTGTGGCGTCTCGCGAAGCCCGTTGAGGTAGAAGGGAAACTGTGCATATTCGATGGGCTCAGCAGCAGGAACTGCAGAAGATAAATGCAAAGATGGCCATAGAAATGAGATAACTGTAATGTAAATTTCACTTTTACAACAAGCCACATCCTGTAAACATCTGTGAAAATTACGGTAAAAAAAAACCGGCAGCTGTAGTTGCCGGAACTTTGCCGCATTATCTTATGTATATATATTAGGGCTGTCCCCGACTAAAGATTTTTCTGGTCGACTAGAAGTCGTTCATTTGAAGCATTAGTCGACTAATCGCACATTTATTAATAAACTATTTAAATTATAAAAATGAGCCTTTAATTGCCTACAAAGCCTATGCCCTCAAGCGCACGCATAAGCTTGCCACAGCACAGCGACAGAAGAATTAATGATTATGAATGTGTCAGGCAAAAACAGTAAGGAGGCTGCATTAACATTTCAATAATTTATTGATAAACTAGTGCTTTTATTGTTTTCGGTTTAAGAGATGAAGTCGGTGACACTGACTCGTCATCTTTGCAGTAGTGGATGCGTCTGTCTGCATGTTAAATACTGATTACATAATCTGATAATATTTGTTTTTCATTTGAATTGGTTTATCTGAAAGTTGACATTTTGCTCTCTATAGATATATTTTTCATGGCTGTAAGGCAAGTTTACACAGAGTTTTGCGCTCAAGTTCACAGAGACTGAGACGGCAGAAAGTGCATCCTATTTGCTTTCATTATTTTACAAAAGCGCAATGTTTTGTTGTTATTGTGAGTGCACAAAAATAAACGTAGAGTCTTTACAGATTCAAAAGATGTATTACTCTTATCTGTATGACCAAAAATGAGGAGTATTTTAAGAGCAAGTGAGCGCACCGGTGCCTCCATCTGTCCTGCAGTGAGCGCTACTGTTCAGCTTCCAGACAGACACTTGAATATTTTTCCACGTTAACATTAGATTGAGTGGTGCTGCTACTTACATAGCCTATTTCAGATGATAAGCCATATTTGAGGTCGATGAATGATAGACGAAGTGTTTGGATGTCCTGCCCGATGTTGCCTACTGTATTACCACATAGACCAGGCGTTAACGATCTGCGTGATTCGCCAATGTGGATTTTTATTTATTTATTTGCGACTAATAAAATTTTGGTTAGTCGACTATTAGGGGCAGCCCTAATATATATATATATATATATATATATATATATATATATATATATATATATACACACACATAAACACACACACACACACACACACACACACACACATATATGTATATATGTTAAAGCAACCTATTAAATTAATACAATCCGCTTTGTACTTTTAGAACACAATAGTTGTATGCTATGTTTTTACCATTGCATTTTTAATCTTTTATCATTAAAATTACATTTATTTTTTTACAGTGCATTTTCTTTCACTCTTAGCAAGTCATAGTTAGCATAAAGGACATCTAGCGTTCTCAAGGTGACAGACTGCACTTATTAAACATGTCGATTTCCTTACCACCCCAGGATGGAAAGTGGGCTAAATTACCAGCTATCAAATCTCGACATGCAGCCGAGTGTCAATCCTGACTGTGATCTGCTGTAATTATGCTGTCAAAAATCTACGCTGAAATATCCCCCTGCTCTTCTCGGGAACGAACACACACGGACGACCATCAAACATTTGAGCATTGCCAAATTCATGCTGACAGTTATCACCTGTCATCAAAGCTTGTGTGCACTGCAGGGTTTTCAGCAGCAGGTCTGGAATGACTCATCACTCCGGCTACTGGACTTGGATAAGCGGCAGTCTTAAAACCACAAATAAAATCAGAAGAATGTGACCCAGAATGACTAGCGCTCCGGAGGTGTGTGTGAGAGCGCCTGTGAAGGGCGTGTGGGTGGAAGGGAGGGAATATCTGAGTGTGTGTTCCAGTGCCTGAAGGGGTCAGGCAGGACCACTTGCTAAACATGCTTTTGCCCCGTTATAATCTCCACTATAAATTTCCATCAGGACGGGAGTTGGACGTCTGCCAGCCTGCTGCGGGGGCTCAGAGTCTGAGAGGCCGTTTCAGCTTGTTATCCAGTCACATTTCTCCCGAGCACCCACTGTGTACTGCACACACACAATGTACACAAGCTCACGCAGCCCGGTGTCGCTGTTAACTTCAAAAAATACGACTACAAATTGAATAAACCTGCTTTCGCTGTCTGAACTTAACAAATGACACACAAGTCATTCAGTTTTAGAAAAGCTCAGTTGACTACTATCAGCCAAATGTCAAACTTCTTATTAAGAATGTTAACAGAATTCTAATAGTCTTTCACATTTAATCATAAATTCCAAGTGTGTAAAATTTATTTATTTGTTTATTTTAAAAATGGACAGATGAATTGATTCGGATGAATTATTTTATATTTATTTATAATATAAAATAGTATAAAAATATATATAAACAATAATAAAAACAATACAAACATGAATATAAACATAAATAAAAATATAAACAAAGTGTAATTAATTAATGCATTAAAATAAAACAAAATAAAATAGATAAAAAAAAAAAAACTAAAATGGTTGATGTCATCAAATCCTCTTATTTGGTAAAATAAGGAACACTTTAGTCTAGGGACCAGTTCTCACAATTAACTAGTTGCTTATTAGAATGCCTATTATTGACATATTGGCTGTTTATTAGTATTTATAAAGCACATATTCTGCATGACCATATTCTACATCCCTAATCCTACCCAACACCTAAACTTAACAAGTACCTTACTAACTATTAATAAGCAGCAAATTAGGAGTTTACTGAGGCAACAGCCATAACTAATGGTTTGTTAATAGCGAGAATTGGACCTTAAAATAAAGTGTGAATGTAAAATAAGATAAATCTCTCCTATATTTTATTATTTAATATTCTGATTTACTCTGAAGTATGCAACATTACAGAAGTAAAATGCTTTGTAAATGCTATTACCTGTTGAGGTCATTGTTTAATGCACAAAAAAAAATTAAAAAAAATAATTAGGCCAAGATTTTGGGAATTATAGCAAGTTTATTCACAGGTTTAGAATGTTTAATTTCCAATCCACCAATGCAAACTAAGCATAACCAAACCAATTAATGCATTAATGCCTCCTGCTGTTATTTGGGATGAAACTGATGTGCTCACAAAGCATAGGAGCTAAAGATAACAGGATACAATCAAAAATGTAGCATATTACACTGAGGACTTGGTGATAAATGAACCAGAAAGTACTTACTGTTGAGTCTGCTGACAGGAATGGAGTCTGTCCTGTCATGGAGCCACTCAGGAGGGTGCGGACGGATGCTGGCCTGGGATGCAGCGTAGGCCACTGGGTCATTGCTCACCCAGGCAGTTAAATAAATGTAAAAGGCATTTGGGTTGATGATTCCATCGGCGCTCACCAAACGCTGTCTAGTTAGCTGGTGATGAAAAGAAAATGTAAATTAGAAACTGCTCAAACAACACGGTTTGTTTGCTAATATTAAGTTCTTGAATAAGTACACCAATGTATGTACTATATAAGCGAGTATTGTGGATGCCCACCAGCGCTGCAGTAATGTCTAAACGCTTCACTTCTCTAGCGCTTAGCTAGCTACCTCCTGTGAAGGCAAAGTCATTATGGCATCACACTCAATGCCATACATGCTTCTCGAGAAAATAAATCTATAGTCTCCCAGTCACGACTTGGAGGTCAGTGTGTATTAGTGAGTGTGTGTGTGTGTGTGTGTGTGTGTGTGTGTGTGTGTGTGTGTGTGTGTGTTTTGGGGGGGGGGGGGTGCGGCAGAAATGAGAGTGAGTGAGAGAAAAATTGCTTGAGTTAGTGTAACAATAAAAAAATTGAGCGCGTCTGTGTGCAGTTAACCTTGCTGTTAACACTGGAGGAAATGCCACCCAGCAAATGGAGGAGAGCTATAAAAATAACACAACATCTGTACAAATGTTGCAAACACTCGCTTCTCCTGACCCCTATAGATACCCACAATGCCCGGCGCCACAGACGGCTCCTGCCGTGAAGGCAAAATAGGGTTTTTGACAGTACAATGACTTAAAATCCCACTCAACATTTGAAAAAAATTGTTTAAAAGAAAAAAAAATATCCTGAGATGCTAAACTATACTGATTTTAATTGAAAATAAATAATTAAATAAACAGGTGAGGGGAAAAAAATAATTTAACTCTACTGGTTTCAATGTAATACTGAAAAAAAAAAAATAGATGAGAAAATCATGGGATGTTAAACTACTGATTTTCAATTAAAAAAATAAATAAAAATTGATTAGGTACGGACAAAAAAACAGGACATTTATCTGCACTGGTTTAAAAAAAAAAAAGGGATGATAAAAAATTCTGAGGTGTTAAACTATTTACTTTCAATTGATTAATATAAATTAAAAACACATACAATTATTAGATTAATTATAGGAAAATATCCTGAGACACTGAACTGTATTAGTTTTTAATTTAATAAGAAAATCAAAGCGAGATAAAGAATAAATAAGAAAAGATGTTTAACTGTTCTCATTTTCTATGTAATATATTTCAATAATAATAAATAATAATTTTATTATCAGATGAGGGAAAAAATGAAAGTCCTCAAGGAATAACAGTATGACTTTTATGGTGACCAGAATGAGAGAGGCAGCTTGTGATTCCCGCCTCTGTATCCACTGAAAGGGGACATGGCAGCAGTTCCAAGAGAAGGGAATAAGCGAGAGGCGGGAGAGAAAAAAGCGGACTTGGATTCCAAAGATCTGGATTGCATTAAGCAGCAGGATGCGCAACAACTGTATGTCTTCAAGCTGTCACGGGAAGCACACAGTGCGAAGCTGGCGGCCTCCTGGCACACTGCCGCCCCTCTTCCCTCACAGGCAGAGGAAATGACATCACGGGGCCGCACACCAACACAGATCGGCTGGCTTTTCTTTCCCATTCAACTGGCAATGGTTCAGCACAATAATGACCACTTGAAAACAACAAAAATGCAAATCATTTCTGGCCTTGTGTGTGCATTGCCAATTACCCGACAAGACGACACACTCTCAAACAAACACACACACACACACACACACACTCTCTCGCAGCCGTCCGCTCCACTTATCCCCAACATCCAGCCCCTCTGGCATGTGGTATGCTTTGTATTTTTCATATTTTTGCTCTCCTCTTGCCTGACATTTCATGCTGGGTAGCAACTGGAAACTGTTAATGTGTTAACCTGTTATATTTTTTGCCGGTGTGACTGTGTGTGTGTGTGCGCGCGCAGGGGTTTCTTCTTGACAAGGCCCCTCAGAAGGAGTCCTGAAAAGGTTGTATAGGCCGAGCTTTAGGCCTGCAGCAAGAAAGTGGAACAAATGGTTTAAATGAAGACTTAATTGCTTTTTCAGAGGCAAGTTGCAGCCCCATCGAGAGCTTTAAATTCCTGTGCTTGGTAAAGCAATCAGAGGGAGAAAGAGAGAGAGAGAATGTGGACAGACATAGACGTACATTCAGAAGCCAGGTGTGGTTCCTAAGCATGATTATAAACCCTGACACTGATGCTAAACACATAGCTACCCAAGCACCACTTCATCATCATATATTCACATAAACATGTTGTTCATGTCAACCAGGGAGAAACAGAAAAGCCAGGCTAATTTAATGTGTTAATATATTTAGAAAAAAAGGGATAGGGATGGCAGTTGTTTAATTGTACCTTAATATATTAATATTGCATCATATAATAATAATAATCAAATTAATATAACATCAATAATAATAAATATTGATGTAATAATATTACACAATAATAATTAAGAAGTCATTATTATTACTATTATCATCTCAAATTTCATAATATATTTAAAATGACATTAATTAAAAAATATATAAATCTTATATTAAACAAAAATTATAAATATTATATGTAATATTACTAAGTAAAAATAAGTAGGATATATTGTGGTCATTTTTACATTCAGTAATGAAAAACACAAAAATAAAATAAAATAAAATAAAATAGTGTGGATACAGGTGAGATTTTTTCTATACAATTCAGGGAGACTGGCTCAATCTCCTTTCACTGAGAATCATGGGATTCAATCCATGAAAACTGGACTTGCATTGAATTATACCTGATCCTACTCAAGTGAGGTGGACTTACCAGGTTCATGTTGACTGGCTTGTCTCTGCGGCCGGTCTGCACCAGGAGTTTGTAGGCCAGGACGCCATCATCAGAGCCATTCCTGTAGTTCACCTGATTGATCCTACCAGCCTGCCAGTCCTTATCGAACGCCTCCTGCAGACCTGCCGGGACACACACATTATTTTGAGTACCTTGTTCAAAAGGTTATACATAAACCATGTTAACCTTTCCTCTCAGTCATCCCTCGACTCTATCTCTCTCTCTCCCCGCTCTCTCCTCAACGCCAGTGGTCCGTTTCTGGGGCACATTGCTTTCTCTCTCCCTCGCTTCACTGTCTGTGACCAATTTGTCGAGCCATTTCAAACCACAATATTAAAGACAGCTCTCTCCACCCTCTCTGGAACAGCCTCTACCGAAGCCTATACGCACATACATACACAAAGTGAACACACACATAGAGATGCTGCCCCTGCACCAAAAAGGAAAACATGTGGTCCAATGAGAGTGCTGAAAGGATTAAACAAAAGAAAGTCATTGGAAAACGCCAATGATGTTTGAGGTTCTGTTTGGCCGACAAAGCAAGTCTGTACATGCCACCCAAACTCCGTCTGGACAGAAGCCGTTTGGAGACAGGTATGCCTTTCTAAAGAGGAGCTGTGTGAGAGAAAGTGGGCAAAACAAAGTTCGCTTTTGAATATGGCCCGCCCGGGATTAGATATAGCATTCCGAAAGAAGCCACTGTAGAGGAGGCCACAAGGAAAAAGATGTTGCAGGGACATGCCCTGTATCTCTCAATCTACTTGTTTTTTTCACTCTCACCTCAACTGCATTTTTTTGTCCCCACACTGTTTCTTCCCACCCCATTTTCACTCTCTGGTTTTAATCTCTCCATTTAAATCTCACTCTCGGATCATAATCCGTCTTAAGACATTAAATGTGTTACAGATTTGGAGGTTTAGCAGCGTGATTGATGTTTGTGAGAAACAGATGATCTGACGTTGGTAAAATTGATGTAAATCTCATCTCCAATGAAGCGAGGCACTGTCTGGAAATCAATAGAGTCTGTAAAAATGAAGCATTTTGTAAAATTCAAATGTTTTTGGACAAAGTTTAATTGTTTATTGTCAAATGAAATGTTGGGATTTTTTCCATGTTTTTGAAGAAAGTCACTTATTGAACTTTTTTATGATTTATTTAATCAAATATACAGTAAAACCATAATGTAGTGAAATATTATTACAGTAACTGTTTAAATATAATTTAATATATTTTAAAATGTAATTTATTCTTGTGATGGCAAAGCTGAATTTTTAGTTTTCATAAATGATTCTACTATGCTGACTTGATGCTATTTCTTCTAATTATCAATGTTAAAAAAACAACTGTGCTGTTAATATTTTTGGGGAAACCATGATCCATTTCTTTCAGGATTGATTGAAAGTTCGAAAGAACATCCTTTATTTGTAATATAAATGTCTGAGCAGTCACTTTTGGACAATTTAATGCATCGTTGCTTAATAAAAGTATTAAATTTTTCAAAAAAAAAAAAAAAAAGTATTGACATTTATGCATAAAACAAACAAAAGAAAAGTACATGTTTATGTTGGTCCCTTTCTTGCAAGTCAGGTGATCCCTTCCTGTCTAAACAGGCAGTTATTAGTCAGAAATTAGCTATAATCAATATGACCAGACAGTTTAGTTAAAGGGATAATTCACCCCAAAATGAAAATTCGGTCATTAATTACTCAGGTACTCATTCCAAACCCGCAAGACCTTCGTGCTTCTTTAGAACACAAATGAAGATATTTTTGATGAAATCTGACAGCTTTCTGACCCTCCATAGACAGCAACGCAACTGACATGTTCAAGGCCCAGAAAGGTTGTAAGGACATTGTTAAAATAGTCCATGTGACAGCAGTGGTTCAACCTTAATTTTATGAAGCTATGAGAATAACAATCTTAATTTGTGTTCCAAAGATGAACGAAGGTCTTGCGGGTTTGGAACGACATGAGGGTGAGTAATTAATGACAGAAAATTCATTTTTAAAGGTTGGGCCTTTGGGTTTGACCTCCACCAGTGGTCTCTTACGCAAGACTGATCGATTACACATCTAAGTGTATTACCTTGCAGCCAGTCTCTGAAGTAATGCAGCCACATGCATGGGAGCTGGCCGTTCTCCTCCCGCAGGACGTACTTCACAGTGCCAAAGCGTTGGTGCAGCTCATAGAGCTGAGGCTGGATCTGTGCGTAGTCAGCTTTCTGGGTCACCACGTACATGTTATAGAAGGAAAAGTAGCGGAACTGGGCACGAATGAAGTCGTATTCGCCCGTTTCTCGTGGCACAATGTCAGTCAGCTCTAAACCGTCCCGGACACGGGTGGTGCCATACAGACTGACCCCGAGCAGTGCCAAGAAGAGAAAAATCACCACCACCTGATAGGAAACACACACAAAAAGTCAGATATGAGTCAGGGTTTGGCTACATCTGAAACTACTGCGGTTTTAGTGTCTTATGACGAAGTTCTGCCCTGTTTGAGGTGTTTGTGGTTTTCAGAAGGCCTTGACTCACAAAATAACACTTACACAACACATGATACACTGTTGCTCATTCAACGCCAGGATATTAGCTCATCGCTGGCATCCATAATCCCACTTCAAATCGGACAATGTGCAAAACATTTTACCCTCACCTTTGTTGTCGGCTGCAGCAGAAACGGTGCATAATGCTTCTCAGCGAACGATGCAAACGTCCATCGTGAACACGGTGGCTCCAGACAGCGTAAACTCGACTCCCCAAATTGAGATAGCAAGTCTCGTGTGGAGCTCGTGCCGTCGGGACTCTGGGAGGATGCTGTATCAGAAGCCGGTCCTGGCCCTGCACTGCTGCCATTGTTGCGGTTGTTGTTGTTGTTGTTGTGGTTGGGATTGGGATTAGGATTGGGGGCGCAGGGTTGAACGGAGATGTGAGAATGGGGCTCGGCTGTGGTGTAGTAGGCCTGTGTTCTGGGGTCGTACTCTGTGCGCAGCTGTACGGTGGACTGCATGGTGATTTGGGTGTGCTGGGCGAAGCTGTGGCTGCTGTAGGAGGGCGGAGGGCTGTAGCGGCTGGATTCAGCAGAGGAGTCAGCGTACGCTGCCTGCGGCTCCAACTGGATCACCCGGTTAGCGCAAGGACTAAAGGAAAGCAAGAGAAAAACAAAGAGCATTTGAGCAACACAAAAGCACCATGTAATAGTCGATTATGTGTGGAATTTCCTGCAATATCGATTTATATCACAACAACGGGAAATGATACAGAAGAGCTGGGAAAAAGTTGGCATGTATAGACTAACGTTTACTATAAAAGATGTTTCAAAAAGTAGGGATCTTAAGAATCATTTCTTCTAAGATGCCTCGATTAGGACAAATTTTAAGCATCATATGTATCCTTAAGAGAGAATCCAGCCCCATAATGCATGTGACACAGTCAGTTGTGTGGTGTCCCAATTCACCTACTTACACTATACACAAAAAAGTACGTTTTATGTGAAGAAAGTAGATATGTTTAAGAGTTAAAGAAGACATACTATCACGTCATAATTGCATCTTTAACAATTAACATGCATTCTATTGTCACTAACTGGCCTGTCAGTCATTTGTCACTGTTTATGTTTTCATATACACTGCATATTTCAGTTTATTTAATTTAGACTCCTCAAGAATTCATCCTACCATATTGGAGAGAATCGAAGAAGCACATCGATCTACAAGTCGTGGGTCATTCTAACAAAGAACTCTCCTTATGTTTTTGCATAATAAAGCATTTAAAATTTACTGGACTAATTTATTTTTATTAAAATTTACAATGTTGTTGCAGATGAAATGTAATTTTATCAGGTTACAAACCGGTTATTAATCATTCAAACCCCTTCTATCTAAATCTCTCTACTTAAGCATCCACCTAGCACATCTGCCATATTTGTAGTTCCTTTTATTCGTGTTTGTAGTTCTAAACTGAATTCTTTGCCACCACACTATGGATAGTATTCAAATTTGGATGCAGCATTAGAAAAAAAGAATACAGGATTTTGAACGATATAAAAGAAAGTGAATAAAAACTGATTATTTTCCCCAACATCTGTGTGTGTTCTGTATATTTTTATTATTATTAGATTACCACGCTGTTAGCTTAGCAACATGCTAACAAAACTCTACTGAAATAAAATGAAAGTTGAGTTTCCTGTGCGGGGCGACATTTGTGGCTTAGGGTCAATGATGGTTAGTATGCTGCCTTAGCAAATGTAGGCTGCTAACTATGTTCTGTAACAGAGCCTGTCTCTTTCCCATGATTTTCTATATGGATGGAGAGTTAGCGAGTGAGTTTGTAAACGACCTTTAGATGTGGCAACTCGTTACTCTTGAGTGCTCATGCAAATGCATGTAAATACAACCGCAATCAGCTCTCCAGTCGAGAGCAGTTAAAGCCGAGAAGCGAGTGAGTGTCAATGACTAGAAAGCAAGCGTTTCAACCATGGTTAAAGTTAAGGCATCAGGTTTAATTTCCTGCAGGAGTTTGGGGGCATGACTAAGAAGGTAAAGTATGTGCCTATAGCCCACTTGCTTTCTCTCTCTCTCCTCATCAGACACCAAGAATGTTGCAGCACGCAAGAGAGGCAATGGCATGTCTTATTCGAGGGCCCGGGGCCTCAGACAGAGATAAACATCAGCACGCGCACATATGCACAAAAAGTATAGATGTTAGGGCAGGTTGATGCTTAATTGTTACTGCACTCAGTGTCATAACAGGCTGTTGTATACATTATATCTGAATGAATTTGTTTGGAAAGATCACAAAACCATATCACACCCTGACCTCAGAGAAAAAGTGATGGATGGTTATATGGCAGTGTGTGTATGTCTGTGCTTGTTTCGCTATACAAATTTGAAAATGTCTTCAAAATTATAATAAGCCATCTTAAAACTCGCTAGTTAAAAAAGTTATTCACAGAGAACAGGTAATTGAAAATATGATCACGGTTGTTGGTGTTTTTAAAGACATTAATCATTTTATTGAGCAAGAATGCATTGAATTGATCAAAAGTAAAGACATATATAATGTAAGAAAAGATTATAGAAATAAATACATGCTGTTCTTTTGAACTTTAATCAAAGAATCCTGAAAAAAAGTATGTAGGACAAACTAGTGTATTTATTTTTTTGTTTACAATACTTAAGGGACAAAAACATCCCCATAAGAAAATTTGAGGACTTAAAAGGTACAAATGGTGCATAAATAAATTAAATGATTTTTTTCTTCTAAAAATGCAAAACATTTTATATATGTTTGAGTAGAGTTAGGCTAAGTGTGTATTAAATATAATTAGATTTTTAGAGTTGCAAAGGGGCAGAACAATTTTTTTTTTTTAAGATGGCATTTTTGCCTTTATTATGGCAGGACAGATCAGAACTGACAGGAAGCAAAGTGGGAGAGGGAGATAGGGAGCGGGAGCGGGAAAGTTCCTCGATCCGGGATTCCAACTCGGGATTCCCATAGTGCAACGGCGCAGTATGTTGGTGCGCTATCCACAAGACTATCGGTGCCAACGGGCAGAATATTTCTGGTAAATTTCTGGAAACTGTCCAAAAGTTTAGAAAAATTTCCAAAATTTTCCGAAAGTTTCCAAAAATCCTGGAAAGTTTGCAAAATTTAATGGGGAAAACTGTCTTCTTTTAGCAAGGTTAATGTTTGTGTGCTACCTGACAAAGCAGCAGAAAATGTCAAAGCGGCGGTCCTCTCGGCGGTACAGGTCCATGCTGAGGATGGCAGGAAAGATGAGCAGCACCATAGCGAAGTTAAATACCACAACCACTGCAGCCTGGGAGAGAAAATGAAGATGTTAAGCACATATTCACACTCACACAAAATAATCACACACAGCGACACCCGCACATCTGCAGAGGGTCTATGCCAAAACCACAATGATCCCAACAAATTCAATTTTAGACAATTATCCTCTTCATAAGAGATGAATGACAAACAAATAAAAAACACAAACTCTTGCCATCCCGAAAATTAAATTTGGGCTCATCCAGTTTGGGTGAAGCCCACCTAAATTTCTAAATGTAAATCACATTGCTATTGAGTTCATAATTCAATCCACACACTTCCATACGAGGAACTGAGAAAAAGACTTTCAGCTAGATGTGGCTCTCTTGACCTTGGGAAACTGCCACTTTCTTTCAGAGCCAGTATATCACAAGCTTACTAAAAAGACTTAACCAGGCCAAGAGCTCCTTAACAGTGTGGAGAAACAAACAAGTGATTTGAAACTTTTAATCCTGATTCATTCGGTTGAAGCTCACAGAATAACTAATGTGAGAAGAGCGACTGGATTAAGAAAAGTGACATGACAACAAAAGTCAGAAACCGAGGAAGAGAGGGAGAGGGCAGATTGAAGCATGCCTGCCCTAGTTAGGGTGTATGTTTTTATGGGTGGAGGTTGGAGTCTTGTCAGACTGCCAGACCACCCAGAGAGCAGCTCAGCCTGACAGAGCCAAGACACAATGAGAGCAACTCATGTATACAAAGCAACTCCAAAAAGCATTTGGACACTTCATCTACGCTTAAAAATGTGTGAATGTCACTGCATTAGACAACACAGTATCAAATCTATCAACACATGAGATGAACAGAGAGAACAGATGAGAGAATGTGCGTGAGTGATCCAACAGTGAGATTTGTTAGGCCTGACATGTGCGCTCGCTTTTATGCTGCCAAAGAAATAGATAAAAAGACTGAAAGAGAGGGAGATGCCAAAAAACAGTGCTAAATAGAGACAGAAGAAATGAAACAAAACATGATTAAAACAAAGAAATGGCGTCACCATGAAATGGTAATCCCAACCCATTTACTTCTGTAATGTTATTAGACAAAAATAAATGTTTTCAAAGATAAAGACAAACGTTTTTCCCTTTGGGAATAATGAGCACCAATAACGTTACACTACAATTTAAAAAAAGATTTGTTACACAACCGTTTAAAATTTAAACGTTTTTTCAGGATTCTTCGATGAGTAGCAATTTCAACAGAATTTCTTTGAAATAGAATACATATGTAACACTATAAATGTCTTTACTGTCAGTTTCGATCAATTTATTGCATCCTTGCTGAATTACAGTATTAATTTATTAACTTTTGAACATTAGAATATATTAGTAAATTTGGTCAATTTTGATTATTTTCTTGATTTTAAAGTTGACTTTGATATTTTAGGTAAAATAAGTAGGAGGCAAAAATATTTTTTTAGGAATTTTGAAGCAGTTTCCCCAAATTAGAGAAGTTGAGCCACAAAATTTGACTTAAGTAAACATATCTGAACACAAACGTGTTCAGTTTGCTTGTGCACAAATTTGTACACATAATCAGAAGTAAATATTTGGACACAAAAGCTGAAGTAAACACATTTGGACACTACAGCTGAAAATAGAGACTGTTACAGCAGGAAATAACACGTTTACAAAAGCAGTATCTCTTAGCCGTGTATGTGTGTGTGTGTGTGTGTGCCTGCGTTCTCAGCGGTTTTGAAGATGAGTGTTTTCAGGCACTATTGAACAGGTGCCAGTTGGAGTGCGCTGCGGTGAAAAACAGCGTGTGTGTCTGACAGACGTGTGTGAGACATCAATCCACACATCCTAATACTAGATCTACTGTGCTGTACGAGTGTGTGTGCGTGTTTAGGCGTGAGCCACATCTTGCGTGTGGTCGGCAGGCTCATCCCGCACATCATTCTTCTGAAAATATGCAATCATCGCACAGACACAAACACTATACGACAGTTTACACTTGCAGATATATAAAGCAATTCTGCTTTTAGGATCAAAGGGTCCTGCAAAAGGGGAGGTTGTCTGTAGGGTTTAAGCTGAGATTTGTGTGAACGTGTTTGTTGAACAGAACAAGGCATCAGTGTGTAAATCTCTGCGTCTGCCTCCATGCAGCTGTGCAGGTTATGTGGATGATGGCGAGGTTACTTCACCTAAAGTTCAAGGGTTAAGCAGCCCAAGTGCTGAGTCTGTGTGTGTTTCATGTGAGGGGGTGTTCAAACGTCTAATGGAGAAAATCTTTAAACCGATTAAACAGGTTCAAACATAGGTATTCAGATTTCACATACCATTTAAATGGCCAGTTCACCCAAAAATAAACTCGTCACAATTAATTCACCCTCATGTTCTTCTAAAGAGTTACTTTTTTTAGTAGAAAATCTAAATGCCATTACAATCAATGGGAAATTGAGTTTTTAATCTTCAAAAAAGGATGTGAAAGCACCATAAAACCGTGTCCTAACTACACGCGACATGACTAACTACAGTCTTAACATGTCCTAACTACAGATTCCAGCGACAACCAATTTGGGTGTCCACACTAGACGTGACGCAACAGAATCAATCAAATATCACAGCCAATCAGAAGCGTACGTGGGCGGGCTCCCTCTGGAACGAAATGGATAAATTTATAAATTAAATTCATAAATATTAAACCTTTTTATCACTATTAAAAGTACATACTGAGTGACTGCTACAATCTTTGTTATTGAATACGGTTGTTGGTTCGCATTGTTTTATCGTACATCTTTGCTTTAATTTATTTTCAAGATCTAAGATAAACTATTTATTATTGCTTTCAGTATGGCTGTAAGGCCACGCAATATGATATTCAAACTCACATTAGACACGTTTAACTTTGAATAAAGCATATAATCACCTGAGATTATCTACTGTCATATAGTTTGTATGTTGTTGTTCCAGCCACGACTTCGTGGAAATAGAAACCGTTTCTAAAATAGCAATTTTCGCGTGTCGCCGTCGCAGCTAGTTAGGACAAAAACTCCGATTAACATGGAAAGATACCTTTTATTGCGTGTTGTGGCGCATTATTGACTGAAAATCACCATTTATCTCCATTCATGACTAGTGAATCTTGAACAAATTATTCA
This sequence comes from Tor tambroides, assembly GCA_021397915.2. Taxonomy (NCBI): domain Eukaryota; kingdom Metazoa; phylum Chordata; class Actinopteri; order Cypriniformes; family Cyprinidae; genus Tor; species Tor tambroides. Next base: position 42,498 of record JAFVLL020032161.1, on the reverse strand, counting down.
CATCGTTTATTTGATTCATTGAAAGTTTATGAAGCATGAAAGCTCCAGTTCAGTCTTTAGAACATCTACTTTTGTGTCCCAGAGAAGAAAAAGTCAGATTTGACAACATGAGGGTGAGTAAATGATGACAGAACTTTCATTCGACTGTCCCTTTAACCTGGTTTAAGTCAGGAACAGGTTGTGGGCAGATCTCTTGCTTAGCCTCTTTCCTATGTCACTTCCACAGCCTTGCGGTCATAAATAAACCACAGATGTATGGAACAACAACCCGTGTGACCTACCCCCATTCCCAGATTGAGTTACGTGCCCACAATCTGCACACTTAGGGGGCCGTACCACTAATCACACGCCATGGGGGGGTTATGGGCCATGCCAGCTCGCTCAACCTGTCACACGCTCGGTTTGATGAATGAAATCAATAAAAGTCATGTGGAGAAATCTGGAGTCAATGAAGGTATGGAACACGCACACAGAACAAAGAAAGAGCTGGTTCAGACATGGGAAATTTGGGCAAATGTCCATTAGTAATACAAACAAACACACAGCTGCTACAGACAAGCAATCTGAAATGCATTCCTACTCAAGGTTAAGGAAAAAAAACAAACAAACAAACAAACCTGTAAGGAGAAAGCTCGGAGTGCTGGGATTGGAATAAGGGCGGCCATGAAAAATGCTGTCACATTACTGATGGAAGTCAAAGCTACACTAGCCCCAGTCCTCTTCAGACATTCACCAGTGCGGTCCTGAGGAAGAAAGACAGAAAAAAAATTTACAATGTCATCAAATTAACAGCAAGGATATTATTCTTACCCCAGAATCAATTAGTCAAGGTGTCTTGCAACAAACACTGTTGCATATTAGCTTTTCAAGTCCATTTTCCACCTTTTCTTGGACCCTGAGAACTAAACTGGCTGTTTTTGCCATTGTACCGCTGTAGATCAGACCACTGTGCATAAATGACTGTTATGATTGGCTAACCTGTTCACTACTAGGGATGGGTATCTTTGTCATTACTGTACTGGAAAGCTCATTAAAATGATTAATTTATTTCCCTTTTTATGTTCAGTGTATACTTATTCAAAACTGTAATATAATGCAAATTCTTATTCACTTATTTCTTTTTCATCTGAATGTGGTGCTTTGAACAGTTATATTCTTAGTGCAATCAAACTCATTTTTTGGGGAACAAAAACAATTGAGCAACTGGAAATGATGATAAACAATGATTCATTCATAATAATTGCATAAAAATTACGTTTATTTTATTATTACATTATCAAATGTGGGGTAGGTGCAGTTCTAGATGTTCTTTAATTTATAAAAAATTTAAATAAAGCATTTATTTTCACTCTCAGGCATAGATTACTTTGGTCAATAATGATACAGACTTTAGCAGAACAGAAATTTAGTCTGACAATAATGATTCACCTTTAATAAATCACTGCCAGACTCATTATGACTTTTGTGAAGGTGTAACTTGAGTTTAAACTCGCTGACGTTTTCATCGAAGAGAGCTGGTAATCACACAACCTGCCGTGACAACTTAATGAGCTCGACTTCTGATGAAAAGCTTTCCTTTCTCGCCCCGTTATTATGCGGATTTTTAGAGAGAGGAAAAACACAAAAAAGAGATTAATTTCCCTCCCTTCTCCTTATCCCTCACTCACACAGAAATATTTTCCATCAAAGGCAGGACATATCCTTTTAAACAAAGCAGCCCGGGGTGCAGAAACACGATTGGCTCGCTGTCTTGTTAGGATAAACTCTCTCTCCTCATTTCAAAGCCATTCAGGGTGCGAGATGCATGAGAAACAGTTCCAAACCCCACCTCCGTACACACGGAGGTAGAGATGAGAAGGAAAGAAAGAGGGAAAGTTTTTTCTGGTATCTGAGGACGTGCAGGACCACACACGGCGCGTTTTAAGACAGGAGGGCTCTGTGCTCTCTCTCTCTCCTCCTACAGGGGAACTGTTTACTTTCCACACAAAAGTGTCGCTGCATGCTGTGCAATCTCACATAAACACAAGCAATTACATGCCTGAACTCAGCCGTCTGCATGAGAGTCATCTAAATCACCTCGCATACACGACCACACGTAAACGCACGAGAAAGCTAAACAAAGATACCCTTGACAGATGTATCAACTGAAACGAATACACAATCTACTAAAAAACCCCAGATCATATACACATAAGATTACTGTCGTCCAGTCGAGTCTCGCAAGTAAAACTAACAACTCAAATGCCTGTGCTAGAAAAGGTTTCACAGAAACTGATTAAAGATTAACACCTGGTAGTACCACGGTAAAGTGATGATATCAGATGGTAATACCACAGCACTTTGATATACTAGAAAGGCCAAAAGTATGGATAAAAGTAAGAAGTATAAAATACCAATTAATGAACAAGTGATTCTAATGGGCTGATCTTTTAATGAATACTCTGTTCAGAAATACTCTGGAGTTAATATATATACACACACACACAATACCTTTTACATAGTATAATGTAGCATATTATAACATAATACAATATAGTCATTCAAATTATAATTTTATAATAATACTAGAAAAATTTAGGAAAGCATTTAATTTTACAATTTATTAGAAAGCATTCTAATTTATATATACAATATATATATATATATATATTTTAGATTATAGTTTTCATACTGTAAGTATACTATGTTATTTATTTGTTACTTTAAAGTGTCATAGAAAACAGCGGTACTAATATGGTACCATATCTAAAATCAAAACATAACAATGGTAGTACTATGGTACATTTTTTCATCTGTGTTGTTTAGGAGAAACGTCTTGAGTCACACATCATACAGTGGCCCTCAGCAGATCAAAGTATGCTAGTGTTTTTGAAGTTACATCACAGGCCGGGGCAGGTACACACACATTCCTTTGTGTAAGTGATAACATGAGGGTACACACTGATATCCCCCCTCCTCCTGATAACATGCGAGCTCCCTCATTTCTGGACGGACTGCCTTGTCTCGACACTATCTTTGGATGTGTAGTCATTTTTGCACATCTGATGGTTTGTGGTAGGAGAAAACTGTTGTTTTTTAGTAGTGTTCCCTGCTTTTCAGGATGTTTGGGATGAGATAACACACCTCAAATGGAATCCTCTTGTTCTGGCCAGTCTCGCTGAAAGCGTGAGCCAGGAGAAAGACATCGTCCACCCCTACGCCAAGGGCCAGGAATGGCAACACCTTTAAACACATGAAGAGCATGCTACATGTGAAAGATGTTACACTACCCACGGTGTTCATGTTTGCTTGTGTGTGTGATGTACCTGTGTGGTAGCGGCGTTAAAGGAGATGCCCAAAAGCGAGCAGAGTCCCAGTCCAGCGGCGACAGAAAGAGTGACCAGCAACACTCCGGCCAGCCCGACCGCCCCCTGAGACTTGGCGCAGTCCCACCGCAGCATGGTCAGACACGCATAAGCAAGCTGCACACAGATAACATAGCTATAGCGTTAATCTGACATTATCACGTTACCGCAGCGCTGTTCTCATGAGTGCGGTCACGGCACAGTAGGGTCAGGCATGCACTGGCAAGCTGCATGTAACAAAACACTAAAGGCCTATACACACCAACTCTGAATTTTCAGCACGAAAACAAGATTTTAAAATGAAAAAAATCTCTCTCTACGAACTCCTTCTCACAATATATTGTACTCATTGATCAGTCGATAGTCTGATTTTGAGGCTAGGTCAATTTTTGTTAAGTTTTTTGGTTTTACAAGGCTTTTTTTACTTACAGAGGAGAGAGTGACAGAACACTTGCAACACTCACATTAGCAGTACAACGTGCAGAAACTTGCTTGGTCACAGCTTTGACCAGCTGATTTATCAGTCTTAAAGATCCCTATACAATTAGGCTTGTTTCAGGCACATCTGACCCAAACTGGACGTATTTCTTGTTGCAAGACAATGAATATAGAGATCTTGAGATGCATTTTCATAAGATTGAATATTTTCAATCTAATCCCCAAGTGAAAATAAAATTGTGCATGTTTCACTGTAGTGTAGTTAAAATCTTAAGGGAAGGGGTGTGTGGCCAAGTATGGTGACGCATACTCGGAATTTGTGCTCTGCATTTAACCCATCCAAGTGCACACACACAGTAGTGAACATACACCCGGAGCAGTGGGCAGCCAATGCTGCGGCGCCTGGGGAGCAGTTGGGGGTTCGGTGCCTTCCTCAAGGGTCTCACCTCAGTCGTGGTATTGAGGGTGGAGAGAGTGCTGGTTATTCACTCCCCCCACCTACAATCCCTGCCGGACCTGAGACTCGAACCCACGACCTTCGGGTTACAAGTTCAACTCTCTATCCATTAGGCCATGACTGCCCCACTAAAGTACACTTTCATGACTATATATGCTGACACATTCAAGTACACTTTCAGAAAGTTTTACTTTAAAGTACATTTTAAATCATTGTTTAAATAATCTTTTGTCATGCTTTGAAGTACACTTATGCACTGACTAACATACTACAGCATATGTAAAATATTATTTTAACTGTAGTTTGTTTGATAATGAATTTAAAGTGAATATAGTTTAAATTTACTAAATTGCAACTTCATTACAAATGTGTACATTTCAAGGACAGTAGATGCAATTAGAAAATTACATATAAAGATGTACTTAAGCCCTACCTAAGTTGGTAAAAACACTCTTAAGTTCATTTAGTGGCATTTAATATAATCAGTTTAAATGTTGAAATAATAAGCATGTTAATTAAACGGATAGTTAACCTAGAAATAAAAATGATCATCATTTACTCACCCTTAAGTTGTTCCAAACCTGTATGAGTTTTGCATCAATGGCTACCATCAACTGTTTAATTACCAACATTATTCAAAATATCTTGTGTTCAACAGAAGAAAGAAACTCGTACAGTTTTGGAACTACTTGAGGGTGAGTACATGATCACCGAATTTTCATTTTTGGGTGAACTATGCCTTTAAAGCACTGCCTGTTTTCAGATTTGGTGTGAATGTTTCGAATCCTGAAAAGAGGTTTTCTTTTAAAACTTATATTTCTGTTATTTTTGTCATGACAGTTTTGGTGTTAATGGACCTTAACAAGAAATTATCCATACTCCACAGATTCACAAATACTCATGTGAGTCCTTAACAGGTTAAAATGAACCTGAACAAAAGTCTAGATAAAGCAAAAGCTCTTCAGATGTGGGAGTTAGTTTACCATTAGGAGGTAGCCACTGGCGATACGGATCACACTGACATCAGAGAAGGACTTAAGGATGTCTTCCAAGGTGGTGGTGGTGAATGTGAGAACTTTCTGAGACGAATTTACTGACACACTCTGCTGGACAACCTGAGGACGCACAGGACGAAAGAAAGACGTAAAAAAAACATTAATGTTGTTTACCTTCAATTCATTTACACCCTTTCTCCAATCTTCTCACTGCTCATCTTTTCTTTGCTTTGTGTTTCCCTCAGGCCGATGAAAGTAATTAAATAACGTGGAAATCACAGTCCCACAAATGTTTCACCAGCACAATTATCCAAGAAATGAATATGGCAGCCCCACCCCCCTAAAACCACACACACTCACATCCGCAAACGCACACATGTTCAGCCCTGCACACACACGCACCAGAAAGAAACCCTATGCCAAGGGGAGGTCAGGGCTGACAAAACAGAGACCAGATGATGTCACACACAAGCCACCAATGGGACGGCAGCTGTGAAAGAGATTGTGCGCTGAGCGGGTTAACGCGTTCCAGACGGTCCTGTCAAACACGCACACACACACAGATACCACACACACGCAAACACACACACACAGACACACAAGTGCTGGGGCCGCCACACCAAGAGGGGTTGATTTTGCAATGGACACCCACACTAGCAAAAACAGGCTGTGCTGTAATGCTGCCACCTCAGATTAAATGAGCAAATCTGTTATTAAAGCATGCTAAAATGATTTCGCTAACACTTTAAAATAAGGTTCAAGCTGTAAACATTAGTTAATGCATTAACTAACAAGAGATAATACTATGCAACATTTATTAACGTTGCATAATGGTAATTTTTACATGTACATATATTTCAAATTGTATAAAAAATTAATTTATTAGGAAAAAACACCAATTAACATAGTACATTTATAAATTAACAACCAACCAAGGTTAATAAATGTTTTTAAAATGTTAATTTACTATATTACTAAACTTTAGATTACTAAATACACTTTACTATGAATATACTGTTGTTAAGTTATATTTGTTAATAGTATATTAATTGTTTATTTTTACATCTTCAAATATTATATATAGATAAACTATAAACATTAACATTATGCAACATTAATTACTACTTTAAAAATATTGTTAGTTCATAACACCAAATGCATTAACTAATGTTAACAAATTGAACTTTATTAATAAATTCTGTAAAAATGTATAAAATGTTCATTTCTAAAATTACTATAGTTGATTTGTTAATTCAAGTTTATTCATTATACATTTAACTGATGTGAATTCATACAACTTGAAATGTTACATAAATGCTGCAAAAATGTTGTTCATTAGTTAGTTCAGGACGCCTCAATGTAAAGGACTGAAATACCTCCAGAAGAAATATTTTCGATGCAACAACGTAACACATCTAATACATGTGAAGGTTTTAGTGCACACATTTCTACAGTGTCCCATCACAACCTTTCCTGACCTTACAGATGTGCCCCGTTTTTCCCAGTTCACACTTAAGCTGAGTGTTTAAAGTATGAAGAAGGGAAAAAAGGGAAGTCTATGCCTTTGAAAGACTGCACTTAAACAGCTGGGTCCTCCTAACCTCAAGAGACACAGCCCCTTTGGAATGTATGCATTACTTATGATTCAAGATGAATGCCTTTCACACTGCATGAGTGCATGTATGTGAGTGTATGTTCCAGGAAACACACAATGTTGGGCTGGAGGAATGAATCGGGCCTCCTAAACGGTTTTAAGCAAAGTAAAACCTGATGAAAGAATGAATTACTACAAATACTACAGCAGAAACAAGCACTGTAAATATCTCCACTACAGTAGACTGCAGTCTGGACATCCACAGAGCATCCTTTCCATCAGGTGAGACGTACATTTACCTCAGAGTATCTCCTCTGCCAGGCCTCTAGTATGGCAGATGCTTTGTCCTCATTCCAGTTGATGTGCGAGACCTCCTCGTAGCCCTTCAAGTGCTCGTACATCTGCTTTGGGGTCATGAGCTGGAACATGGTCTGGAGGGCCTGTGCACTGTGAGGAAGAGTAAAGTAGAGTGAAAAGGTGAAACTGACCAAGTGTTTCACTGCTGAGTAGATGTGAGATTGGAATAAGTGTGTGAAAAGAGTATGCCAAAGGTCCCCAGATGGTCCACTGTTTCTGGTGGATTTTCTGGTAGTCATTTTATGACATGGTAGTGTGTCCCAAAACTTGCCAACTGCTACAAACTCAAAAGAATCAACTTTTTTTACACACACACATATACAAAAAAGGTTTTGACATTTGCGGTTGAAGCTTGAAATATAAATTTTCAGAGAATGTATTTATAACCAATATATTGAACCATCTCTTCGATATTTCTAATCCCCTGACGTTGTAGGCAACAGTCTAAACCATTCAGAATCAACTTAACTGACCTAAGACTCTTTACTCTGAATCCGAATGAACTGAATCAGCTCATATCCTCAGTGAATCAACTCAGTGAATCAATTCGTCTCGAAACAAGCCATTACATACTTTTTGAGAGCAATATAAAAAATGCATTTTTTTAGGATATTAAAAGTTTCAGTTTTGTTATTAATAATTTTTTTAATTTAAAAAATGCTGGAAAAGATTTTATTGGTTAATGTTTAGCATGTTGTTAAGCTTGGTTTCTTTTCTTGGGGGTGATGATGGCTGCTGCAAAAACGAATCCTACTGCAAACACAGTCTTGACCTTGTCTGTCACTACTTGGGGATAAAAACCTCAAAAAGAACCACTAACATGCTGAAAAACAGCAGCCTGTCACTTTGTTCCACAGACCAGCTAAAACTTCCCCAACTGTAGAGTACAGACTCCCTCAAGTGGACTGTCAACCTAATATTGTTCAATGAACACTTCTTGAAAGAAAAACCCTTCACTTTCTCTTTTCAAAAATCCACAGTTTTCAGAGTGAAACGATTCCTAGAAATCACAGCGGACGATTCCAGAGCCACTAGAGAATATTTTCCGCCACCACCACTGTTGTGCATTAACATTTTTGGGATGTATGACAACGTTCTCAAGCCTAAAGAGGTCTGGGGAAAAATGTTTCGCTTTTGGAGTAAAAGGTGTGGGCTTCCTTCAGTCTGTGGGAATGAATACTAATATGCAGTTTACTAATGATTACGATCTGCCAAGAAAGAAACAAAAAACAAACCTCACAGTGTATATGTGAGTGCATACGAGAGAGGGAAAGACAAAGTGATCTTTTATCCACTGCCACGTAATGCCCAAAAATTGTCAAACTGTGACAAACTTAAAGACACGCTTCATTTTTTCCTTTCTCTCTCTTCTATGGTTTTCACAATAATTTATTCCCTTTACAATCAAAAAACATGAAGATAAATCCATTCAACGTTTAAATCCCAAAGTTGTCTCTTACCTCAGAAGTTTGCCACTGTCGTTCTTCTTGGTCCCACCTACGATAAGCTCCTCCTGCCAGTGCATGTACTTTTTGGAAAGCCCATAGCAGCCACCAGTCAAAACACGAGCCACGTCAGAAGGCTTAAGAATATGACAGATCGTAAATCAGAGATACACTCGAGATGCAAAACAACATTGATTTAATTAGCGAATCTTTATCTGCAGCCTATGACTTCAAAAGCAAACACCCAACACAGAATAACAAATAATCGCCAATGATTTTCAGCTATTGCTCTATGTCCTCCCTTGTCTGCTGAACTCACCCGTGTCATGTTCTTGTTGGGAGCTGACAACGGGCAGTCGGGGTCCGTGGGATTCAGGCAGGGGCGGTCCATATAGCCGTGGCCCACCTCTGCTTTGACCAGCATCTCCTCCCAGCTGTCCACCGGATACTTCAGCATCTTCAGCTCAGCAATGAATCCCATCGGATCAAAGTTGGTCCATTGCACTGGGTCTTTGCCACTGTGGGGAAAAGCAACTATTTTATTGTGGGATGTTCACACAGGACATGTTATAGCGTTAAAAACGGTCTGATGAAGCACAATGGAATTGTATTGGAAGCAGTGTTATAGGCGCATTGACTCCCCTAGACCGTTGCTAACGCAAACACTGAGTACTCTTGCTTTATCCAAAATTTCTTAGGATTGGTCTGTTGTTGTAAATCTGCTACAACTCAAATGGTTTTAAAAAGCGGCACTCACCAATGCTGGATGTATTTGTTAAAAAATGCAATATTATGAAATACTATTACATTATTAAAATCATTGTTTTCTATTTTAATATATTTTAAAATGGAATTCATTCCTGTGATAGCAGCTATTACTCCAGTCTTCAGGGTCACATGATTTTTCAGAAATCATTCTAATATGCTGATTTGGTGCTCAAGACACATTTCTTACTATTATCAATGTTGAAAACAGTTGTGCTGCTTAATACTTCTGTGGAAGTTCAAAAGAACAGCATTTATTTGAAATCAAATCTTTTGGAACATTCTAAATCTTGTTAATGTCCATTTTGATCAGTTTTATAAGTCCTTGCAGAATAGAAGTATTAATTTCTTTCAAAAAATAAAATCTGACTGAATGGTAGTGTATGTTTAACCATGAAGGAGAAGCACGGACTGAGCCCTGCTTATGGGATGTTGGACGTGCTTAAAGTGGTTGGGCATAACTACGGGGAGCGGATGAAGGGTGACTGGATGGAATGCCGAAGGCTTAGGGATTGATGGACGCTGCACGTCACAGCGGTGGCAGCACTAATGTAGTTGGGATTGGATTTCAGCCTGCCTCCATAATAACAGCTTTGAGAAAATGGAATCAATCCGCTCATCTGATCTTTATCCCCTCTAATTATACTGCCGTGCCGGGTGATCCCGCTCAGGGCCTGGCATCTCCCCACAACTAACAGCCCAACGCAGCAGTTTCGCAAACCTCCCACACTTTGCTTGCCATCTCGTCTCAGTTGGTTTTTTCAGCACCCTCTTTCTCTTGCTGCGTCTTCACCCGGTCTCCCGTCCCGCCCGTACGTTTGACTCTATCCTCAGACGGCCTTCCTCGCACCGAGTTCACCCGCCCACTTTCCATCATCCATCCACTTCCACCGCTCCGCTGACTGACTCTCTAAGCCGCCCTCTGTCAAACCCGCTCCGCCTTTCCGTCCCTGCACCATCTTTCTCTCATTTCTCCCTCTTTCTTTCATTCTTCCCTTTTTTCTGTATGTGTTTCCTTCTGTTCGCCCCTCTCTCTTTCTCTTCTGGCAGGCCTGCAGCGGTTCAGACCACATTGTATGTGCCTAACCAGGCTTGAGTCATTATTCCAAGTCCCCCATCCAGAACACAGTAAAATCCTTATTTACCATCCATGATGGAGGGAGAGAGGGAGGGGGAGGAGGGCAGAAAAACTTTTGCAGACTTGGTGGTTGTCTACTGAGTGTAACTGTTGCAAGGAGCCATTAGCAGCAGAAGTGGAACAATTGTGTGAGGCTTTGAGCGGTTCACCATCATAATGAAGGCCTTCAGAAAACACCACAGGAGCACCACTTAGCACAATATTTAATCATGATTCATTTAACCTTTTTTTTTTTTTAATATTCTTCATGGAAAATCAATATGTATTTGTCTAAGTTGCTCAAAAATACAAATTATATAATCATTAAACTAAACCAACAGAGAAGTGCAAACACAGAACACAGAACAGATTCAATATTCAAACATTCTTCCTGCACTTTATGGACTTAATAACACATGCATAGAGCAAGTGGTTTTTGCAGTTTTCTGCTGGTTTCGGTTTAACTCGTAGGTGAGTTTCACTAATTACTGAATTTCACCATAAATAGAGTAAAAATGACTTGAATCCCATTAAACATCTTGCCTGAATATGATTTTTAAATAAACTACTCGTAAAGAGGTAATTTATCAAATAAACACTGTAAAATCCCCTTTTCACCACCTCTCTTGATTGGAAGGAAAACTTTTTCCTAAAAATTTATTTTGCTTGTTTATTGGTTTTCAGCATGGCTCCATTCACAGGAAGGACATGTCAGTGAAGCGTTTAGTGTATGAAAATGGCCCTTCTGGCAAATCAACTTGTTGTCAAATGCCAGACGAGACAGGGTCAAACATTACAGGCTGCAAGCAAATATAGAAAGGTGTGTGCAACTTACGGGAGGTAGACCGTTCCTGAATGTAGCTTAGCACCTTCCCAGAAGCAGTCTAGAGGAGTGATGATCAGACATGGGTGCAGTTTCTCTATAATCTGAAAAAATAAATATGCTATTACTGTCACAAGCCCTTAGAGGTCATCCACTGAAGTTTAAAATTTCTACAAAAATGATGATCTAAAAAGATACTCTAACAATTCTTACTTACTTGGTCCACAAAATTGGTTTCTGTAACAAGTTCTCCTGATTTGTAGCATAAATGTTCCAATTTCCATTGCCTGAAAACACAACAGTGGAAATTAGATGAACTATAATTTTGTGGACTACCATTAAAGCAGAAAACTTAAAAGAAATAGTGACCAGTTACAGGACTTAAAATACACCCTTTCCCAAATTTTAACCTATAATTTTGGTTGATAATAAAGTCCAAGGACATGTTATGCATCATCTACTCAAAAAGAAACAACTCTTCAGAAGCTGGTGTGCAGTTACCTGTTGTACATGTAAACGTGCACTCTGCTGGCCTTTATGGCAGAGTCGAGGTGCTGCTTGAGCGCCTCTACGGTCAGAATGTTAGCACCTTCCTGTCGCGGCGTCTGTATCATGAGCTGAGGACTAAACATGGCCTCCTCTCCGATCTTCTGCCGTGTGTACTTGAGTTCCTGATTCACCCTGCCGCCCACTACGAAACAGAGAAGAAAAGTGATGAAGACGACTTTCAGATGATGCTCCATAACCTTTTAGTACTTTTATTTATAAGCAGATTTAAGAGGTAACAGGAAATAATATGGAGAAAAAAGGGATTCAATGCTGCATTAAACATTGCTTCAAACTCCACAGCTTAAAGGGATAGTTCACCCAAAAATGAAAATTCTGTCATTACCCTCATGTCATTCCAAACCTGTAAGACCTTCGTTCATCACACAAATTAAGATATTTTTGATTAATTTTGATGTCTCCTCCGCGTCTCCCTGGCGCCACTTTGGAGAGTATCACATACGTAAACAATGTATGCTGTTCTGTGTCAGCAGCACCGTAAACGGCTACGTTGTTTACGCTTTGATCTGAACGTAAACAACGTATCTGCTCACCAAAATGGCGCTATAGGGTGACACGGAGGAGATGAATTGTTGAATAAATCATTATTTTTGCTTTCTTTGCGCAAAAAAAAATATTCTCATAGCTTCGTAAAATTACAGTTGAACCACGGATGTCACATGGATTATTTAATGATGTCCTTGCTATGTTTCTGAGCCTTGATCATGTTAGGATCCTTGCTGTATATTAGGGCTGTCAAATAGGGTGAAAAACTAAATTCGAATTTTGTACTAAAATATTATCAAAATTCAAATTATATTCGAATTTAAAATGCATAATTTCTGTTGGGGGAAAAAAAGGTTATGGCTTCTCTCCTGAGGCCACAAGAGGGCAAATCGAGCAAAATATTACCATACTAACGCACGTTTCTTTGAAAAAAGTGCATAATGTTTAAAGTAATGTTTATAAACCATATATAATTAATTACGTTGCTTAAACAATTAGAAACAACAAGTATCATGTAAGTATTGTATAGTTTAATACTAAGGACCTAAAACCAATCACAAAGTGTAGCCTACTTTTATCATTTAAAAACATGAGATGCATTGGGATGTAGAAAAACTGCTATAAAGTCTAGAGACATGTTGAACTTACATTAATTTTACATGGCTTTCTAAACATGCCGCTCTCTTGTGCGAGACGCGAGTGCAACGGTGATAGATGTCCCTATAGAAAATGCGATAATATGCATTCTGTGTGAATGGCTTGGTTCCACTTTTGAGGTAAACAACACCTCCGCATTGATGTTCTCTTTTTCCGCAATATTTCGAATGAGCAGCGCCGCATCTAGTGGGTTCAACTGGATAGGCTATAAAAAGCATTAAAATGCAACGACACCTACATCGTCATCGCATCTTGTGTGCCACATATAAGGCTGCCTGACGCACACCTAAAATTCAAATGCAGCGTTTTTGCATTCGAATGTGGATTTTTATTTTAAATTGGACAAATATTCAAAATTCTAATTTTTTTTGACAGCCCTACTGTATATGGGAGGAGCTCTCGGAATTCATCAAAAATAATATCTTAATTTCTGTTCCGAAGATGAACGAAGGTACGACATGAGGGTGAGTAATTAATGACAGAATTTTCATTTTTGGGTGAACTATCGCTTTAATGTGTTGGAAACTAATTAAACAGTTTTGTATGCCGTGAGCCTTTTTTTTTTTTTTTGCACTTTTCCGTCCAACACACGAAATGATCAAACCCTCCACAATTGAATTAAAAAAAAAAGCAACAAAATGGTCCTAACTTCAGAAATAAAAACAATACAATTTTTGTAATAAATTTTCAATAAATGTTATAATTCAGTTCAATGTTCATAATACAGTTAAGCTCAATATTTAGACTTTTTAAAATTAAAATGTATTTTATTACAATTGAAATATACAGACATACATTTCAAAAACCTAATTTGAGGTCAAACATGACAATGCAAGTTCATTCAGCAAAACATTCACAAAAGTGATTCAATTCATTAAAAGAATGGATTAATAAGAGTCATTTGTTTGTCAACCTAGATGTCACTTGTTGTAAAATGTGATTTTTTTTGCATGCAAAGACATTTTCTCTGTATTATTTTGCAGTAAACAGTCTTTTTAGCTCATCACATTCAATTTATCAAGCTAAAACTCACATATGGCGAGGAACAATGAGTGTATATTTTTGTTATATTTATTCACTTGTTAACAAAAACAAGCAGTTGAAAAACCCACAATAAACAAAGCAGCATGATAAAATGTCATACAGAATTCTTCAGTGACAAACAGTCCTAACTTTCGCTGCCGTCACACAGGGTCAAGCACAGTCTCATGATAATCAATCATATCCTCCAGCCTCGATGAAAGGAAACGCTAACACATGTACAGGCTCCCATATGTCCTGTTAACTTGACTTCAAAATGCCTTTCAGTACACCCTTTAACACCTGCAGTCTTCTTCACAGCCTTCAGATCCAGGCCTATGAGTTATGAGTGTGTGCGCAAGTGCGTCTGCAAGCGCACACGTGTGTGTAAGCGCTTGGCTGCTTTACTGCACTCGGGCAGTGGAGTCGTTGTGTGGCACACCTAAGCTCCACACAGGAACAGCTACAAAAGCAGCCTTTCAAAGCGTCCTGCTGAACACCGTCCAAGCCTGACTCTCAAAGCTGTCGATTCTTCACGCGCTCTCTACCTGACCTCCGAGAATAGAAGACTTCTCCATTTCCAGGATCAAGAACCCTAGAGAAGCAGGCAACACGGTTCACAAGGACTTCACAGTTACTCTGAACCAGGTAATTGTACAGGTAATCGGTCAATTCCTCGTAACGTAATCAAGCAAATCATCTACTGGTGTGATGTGTTTGGACGGCAGGTTGCGTGATTCTGAAGCTCCTATGAGATGTCGAAGCAGGGAGAAGGGTTCATTCATGGTCAACTATCACCCTTTGAAGCAGTGAAGGTAAATTCAACTATATTTCACTAAACTATTCTGCCAGAGAAGATATTCTGAAGGAATATACACAAAGATGAAAGCTTTGCTTGTGAATTAGAAGGAACAGTCCTGTTTTTTAACACTTTACATGAGTTGATCACAAAAAAAAAAGATTTACCTTCAAATGTGCCATTAAAATAGACATGGTATCTAGTTAGATGTTAAGACTTGAACTACATTTAACATTTGACAGTAGTTCAACAGACCATTAAAGACACTAATTTGTGATCATTTTATTCTATTGTTGGCACTATTTGGTTGACACATGGTTGAGGCACTATTTTTTCCTTGTATTTTTCCATATTGAGGTACATTTTCAATATATTTCAGAAAGCGTATCACAAAGGTTAAAGGGAAAGTTTACCCAAAAACGAAAATTCTATCATTAATTACTCACCCTCATGTCATTCCAAACCCATAAGACCTTCGTTCGTCTTCGGAACACGGAAGAGAAGAAACTGTTGAGCAGTCTTTATTTTTTGTTTTCTTTGCACACAAAAAGTAGGCTATTCTTGTAGCTTCATAAAATTAAGGTTGAACCACTGATGTCACATGGACTATTTTAATGGTGGTAGTTGTGTTACTGTATATGCAAGGTCAGAAAGCACTTGGATTTCATCAAAAATATCTTAGTTTGTGTTCCGAAGATGAACGAAGGACTTACAGGTTTGGAACGACATGAGGGTGAGTAATTAATAACAGAATTTTCATTTTTGGGTGAACTATCCCTTTAAACATTATGGCACTCACATGATCCCCCTTCAACTGTATTAATTTAGGGGGATAAATCAAAGTCTGAAACCTAGGCCTACACGCAAAACAAACTGTAACAAGAGATATTTCGAAAATATTCTTCTGTAGAACCCAACGAAAATGGATCGTGTGACCTTGAACCACAAGGCAGCAACTTTAAGAGTGCACTCTCTACTTTTGTAGCACATTTACAGTGACATGAACAAAGAAAAATGAAGTCAGAATCATATGTTAGTGATTTCCAATGTTTTTCTAAGAACTTACACGTACAGGTTTCAAACTCCAAGTCCTCTCCCACTTAGTTGTGTGTGGCAACAAGACAGGCTTTTCACAATTTTTCCACACTGAACATATGTGAGAATGGTCTCAATTTCACGCAGTATAAACAAGCATAAAACAACAAAAAATAAAACAAATTCGCATCAATTCATCTTTTTTGACCTTTTTTTTCTTCCCTCAAAACCACTAAAACTTCAAAAATACAGAAACATCTATCACGCTTGGTAACTAAAGCAAGAAAATATCTTTTTCTCATTAACCTACTCCAGCTCTGGGGGGAAGGGCTGTGTAAAACAATCTGTAACAATTTATAAGCTATAATCCAATTTAACAATGGTTTTCAATTCATGAGACAGACATACGTTGAATATTTTCAAACAGTTGTAATTGTATTAAAGTTGAAAATAACCATGCTTTTTTTCTCAGGGCAGACCACCCAGCCAGTGAAAAAGGCTGAGAAGGAGAAGGAAAACGTCTAGAAGCATTCTGAAAAACCAAAGGATTCCTTTTTTCTTGGGCCCAAACGTACATCTGATCTTGTTTTGAGGCATGTTTATAATATCCCTCATTAATTGCAGCTTCAAGCGAGCCTGAGCTTTACTTCAACATGATTATTGGGACCAGGTTGATTAGATCCCAAACAAGCTTAGCATGTTCCTGATTTTGAGGCCCTGGGAACACCAACATGTTTTGGGGATGAATGAACCTCAGATGTCAGCTTTTCAATCAGAAAAGTCTCCACTCTGGATTAACATGAACTAGGTCACCTTTACATCATGAATGGCTCCTCTGATGTACGTCAAGACCTACAGAGGCAACTGGAAGGAACTATAACAATGAACGCCACTCACTTCACAGAGAAAGACTTCAATATTGTTGGAAACGTCATATTATGACCTGTACCTTGGAGAAATCAACACCTCTCCAGAGACGCAAAGGTTCTGGGGTCACAAATGGCCTTGCCTCAGGTGTGAAATTAACACCAAAAGAAAATGTGTTAGAGAGAAAGAATGACAGAGAACAAGAGGTGAATTCAGTCAAACATGACTGCAGGTGTGTTTAAAGCTCTTTGAAAAACCAGCACGACTGTGTAATCCTGGGGATCAAATCTTGAGAAAAAAAGTCCATGAATTGCATCAACAAGGACAGGTGTAGATAAATTCCTATTGCAGGGAGATGGAAATGGTGTGAAATACAATCTTCTAGAGTATAATACTGAACCATATGCATGAATCAATTAAAAAAAAACATTAGGATAAGGACTTGAGAACCAGTTTTTAATAACATAATATTCTTTTAATGAACCAGTCAAAAAGACTCATGAAACAGACTTGAAATCAATTTTGAACAACTCAATCTCTGAATCAGTCGAAACTGTTTGATTACCAAGTCATGTCTAACTCAATGACAATAAACAGTATACAAGTTCAAAATAAAAATTTGTTAATAAGAGCACTTTTCACAAAAAATCTAGAATGAACAAATTAAATTAAATTAATCTGAACCAGAAATAATAATCTTCTTAAAACTATGTCCTTAAAAAAAATAATAATGTATTCAAAAAGTAATCATTTTTAACAGAATTTATAATTACAATAATTTAAAAGTATTATCATTACAACATTATGAATTTAAATTATGAATAATAACAAAAACAACAACAATGATCTCTATGAACATAAAAATTAACTGCTCATCTGATGAGATGTTCCTCAAGAAAAGCCGTAAAAAAGCAGCTGATTATTTGTATATATCATGAAGCAAAAAAATTCATCACAGCACAACAAAAGGCAACACAGCAAAATAAAAGAAAGTTGGTGCAGCAGCTAAGACACTAATAAAACAAATCACAAAAAAAAAATCAACAGATAATCTTTATCGCTAACTAATATGTTGCTACTTTAGACAGCAGAAACAAGTTTAAATGTAAAACCAAAATTTTCCATATTTGTCTACAACCCACAGGTGTGTGAGGGGTGCGAAGCAGCATGGCAGCCAGTGAATCTGGTGTGCATGTCAGTGTGTGTTGGTGCCTCCACTGGGCCCATTCAGTTTGTTGCATAACATTAACCCTTGAACCTCCCTTTGACGAAAAGGGGGAGCTGCCATTGGAAGGACTCTCCCAATGCCCTGAGTTTTCAAGTGGAGCATTACTATTCTCACCATTCAGCTGCAGAGTGGCTTTTGAGTGGCCGTTTCAGAGGGGTGCGAAGGGTTTGGTACAAAAGAAATGCCCTACCCACAACCCCCCCACCTCCACCACCGCCAAAACCACTGCATCCAACCCCTTCAAGATCATGACATAACTCCACACTACCGCAAGCTCCCCTACCGCCCACCACTTCATCCCGCCGACTACGCCAATCACGCGGCTGGAGGGCCGGGAGGAACGGTTGCTGGGGTCGCACCGTGATGGGATGCTGTGGCTTATGGCGGCTTTTTTAGGTGGGGGGGTGGGGTCAGAGGAAGGGGCTGTGTGTGGCAATGCCGGCACAGGGAGGCACTTTTTATGACTGTGTTGCGGGCGGGATTAACTGGATTAGACTCCAACTCAGAGAGACCTCCTGTGGTCGCACGGAAGTTTCTGCACAGGGTCATAGCGGCATGAACTCTCTCCCTCACACAACCTGCTCAACTCCAAGAACAAACCGCAGCGCACTGCAAACAAACCAGTCAATGGCAGACGGCTTCGACATACCACCAACCGGCACTTTCACATCTAAACCAACGAGTTTCATTCGTACAAAGAAAATCGGGGGTTTCCGGAGAAAAATATGTTGCCGTTTCCACACGCCGATTTTAATAGTAATACAAATAGGTAGTATATCCGTAAATAGACTTGTAATGGCTTCATACGTTGACCTTCACCATTCTCTTTTCCGCTTTTCGCAGAGGAGATACGAATGGTGGGAAAGAGGGAAAGTGAAAGTGACAGAAAAAGAAAAAGTGAGGGAGAGAGAGAGTCCCTGACCCGCAGCTGTAGCACAATGCCCCCGAGCAGCCTGTTCGACCCCTGACACAAATTTTACACCGCAGCTGCCATTTACTCCACACTGCATTACCATATGTATGGCCAGCTCTCCTCTAATTATGCTAATCACCTGTCCAGATCTGCACCAGGAAAAATGGATGTATTTAGCAGTCCGCTGCCTACAAATACAGCTTACTGCAATCCAGAGATGTACATTCAGAGGGGCCTGAATAGGTAGATTTTTCCACGTTGCTGGCTTCATTCAAGTCCCTTCCCCTTAAGAAAAAACTATTCAAATGAACTGGATCGTACTGCAACAAAAAGCATGGGGAAAAGTGTGTGTGTGTGTGTGTGTGTGTGTGGGTTGGTGCACGCTCAAGGTTGGGGAGGTGGTAGTGTGTGCGCACCTACCCAAACATTCGGTGAGTTTCGGCAAAATAAGATATCACTGGGACATTTCCAGTTAGCCCAGGTTTTAAAATAAATGTATCACTTATTATTGCATGGCTCTCTGGAATAAAGCTTTCTGATTGGTTGATTACAGGAGTCTGTGGTATAACCACCGCTAATCTAAATTAGCTAATACTTTAATTAAAAACTGCAACAGATGCACTAATCATTTCCATGACAGTCTTATATTTGTGTGCTAAAAATGTCTAAAAAAAATTATGTAAAAATCCTTCTTGATTGCCAATAAAACACACTAGCGAACACTTCTTGCAGGTTACATCAAACATGTTTTAAAGTTTCACTTTTAACTACAAGTTTACTAATCCATTGCCAAAGAACTAAATGGAAATTGGTCTAGGTGTGGGCCGAAGTACAACTTTGTAGCATTCCAGCCCATATGTATGAAGCATTAACCGAAACAGCAGATTGCAGAAAAACGGCTGTTCTAGCCAAAACACAAATAACACTTCAGCTACTATGCTCCCCTCCCCCTCTCGCTCTCTTTCGCTGAACTCCTCCGCCCCTCGGCCACAGAGAGAGGGAGGGTGGAGAGGGGGAGAGGCGGACCACCCGGCATCCATGGCAGGAATCTGTGTTTACATTGCTGCGCTTCACTCTGTAATACATCTGGCATCCCAGGGCTGGACTCCCAAGTGAAGGTGGGTGGAGGAGGGGGGTGTCAGTGTGAGGAGTGCGGAACGGGGGGGCTGAAGTGCAGCGAAAGCTTTCGGAAGAAAAGAGAGGGGAAGGGGAGTCAGAGAAAGTGAGAGAGAGCGCGCGCAAGTCTTTTCTGTCATTTCAGTGTCTCTGTTTTTTGAATAACACAGAGTGGAGGTATGCAGAATATAAACACAGGAATTGGAGGGCTGTCAGGATGCCGGTTGTGGATGGGAGTTGCTCCATTTGTATCTGTCTTCCCCACACTTGCGTCAGTTTTAAAACTGTCAAGGTTGCCGCTGAAGAAATCATGATTTATAGACAGTGTAATATATGATAATCAGATGTATGTTTGAGAAATTCTAAGTATTAAACAAACTGCGTGTACCTCGTACAACAGCTTTTGTGCTACAGACATGAATGGCACCTCAAATAGTGTGGGTGGTTTCGAAGAAGTGCACTTTTGTGTTTCTTTGTGATCAGACTCACAACTTCCAAAAAAGCTCAAAAGTCCCATAGAGTTACATTTGAGAAAGCACATGAGCTATATAGGAACCAGAATTTCACAGTATCCACTTAGCAACCACCCAGAACACCCTAGCAGCCACATATTCAACAACACCACCCTAGCATTGTGGCCGTGAGTTTTGTACAATCAACTGCCAAAATACTACCATCAAATCTTTATTGGGGAACTGTGACATTAAACATCTTTAAACTGTCAGCTTATTAGGGGTGGGAGAAAAAAAATCGATTCACCTAACTATCGCGATTCTTTTTAAAACAATTTAAAAATCGATTGGTTTATCTCAGAATCGATTTATATTTAATGATTTTACTTTTCCTAAGAGGTGGTGGGGAGAAGTTAGTGCTTTTATTCCAACAGAGGGCGAAATGTATAGATGAGTTCGATTTGAAGCAGCACCGCGCAGACCGATTGGCGTATGAGATCAAAGTAGCATGAGAGCGATTCGAAAGCATGCGGAGCCGTCTGCTCTTTGTAGCTCTCGCAGTGCCTTGTCATACAACGATCAGTCTGCGTGCACAGCGCTGCTGTATTAGATGACGTCGTATACAAGCTGGCGCGAGAAAGCAAAACCATGACGGCAGTGTTGCCAAGTCCGCGGTTTTCCTGCGGAATTGGGCTACTTTAACACTGTTGCCGCGGTTCGAAGCGATCCCAATAACGTGATAGCCCCTGGAGTGTGAATTTTTCCAGGGGAACCCCGCCAAAAAACGTGTATTTTACCCCCTGTAACGCGATTTTTACCGGGGGACCCCCTTCGAAACACGATTGGGCTTGTTTTGGGCTAGTTTTGAGTAGCAATTGGGCGGTTTTGCTGTGAAAACCTGGCAGCCAAAGTAACATAGCACTTTATTTTATTTCAGAAAGTATTTTTCTACTCATTTTGTTGAACTTTTAACTATTATACTCATGTGCAAGTTCAGGGTTTTGGTACTTGAAAGTTTCATGGTTCAAGGTACTTTAAAATATAGCTACACTGTGTATGTGTATGCTCCTGAAATAAAAGTTCAGAAAGATGTGATGCATTGTTTTTGTTAATATGACTCAGTCTCTATAAGGGTATGATCAAGTATTTTCCATTTTCTAGTCTTTAATAAGCAAACAAAAATCACAATAAATTGTAATATCGAATCACAATAGTTATATAAATCGCAATACTCAATTATCACAATATATATTGAATCGGCACACAAGTATCGGGATAGTATTGAATCGACAGATAAGCGTATCGTCCCAGCCCTACAACTTATGTGCTAACAAAATGAATAGGTCCCTCGATTTGCATAGACTGTTTAAAATACAATGCACTTTTACTTTTCTAAGCAATCAGACTTACAAATTTCACCTGGTGGAGAAAACAGGAAAAAATCCCATAGAGCTCCATTTGAGAACCGGACCATTTCTAGGGACTAGAACATCACTCTATCCACTAAGCAACCAAAATTATTTTTTACAATAAAAAAATATATATTTGGCACATAAATTAGGTGACAG
Source organism: Tor tambroides (assembly GCA_021397915.2). Lineage (NCBI taxonomy): Eukaryota > Metazoa > Chordata > Actinopteri > Cypriniformes > Cyprinidae > Tor > Tor tambroides. The sequence goes on along the minus strand of JAFVLL020032161.1, from coordinate 20,455 downwards.
AAAGAGAGACAGTCTCATTCACCTTTTACAGTGTTATATATATGCTATATAAAGTGTTATAAATATGTTGTGACGTGACCGAAGTGCTGATTGCAGAGCTGGTGCAAACATATATCGCCATGATCAGATGCTTTCTTAACTGCTGTTTTTTCACCGCTGTCATGTATTTTGTGCTAACAGTAAACCGCTGTTTGCATATATCAAACTTATTTTTTTACCCCTAAGCGAAGAACAAAAAATAACTTTGCGTTGAGTATATCAGGACATTTACACATGATAAAAATTTTTTGTCTATAATTTGGTAAAACTTTCCTACACTCTACTGATTTGAATTTGTTTGCACTTTGACATTCTCAGAAGTTGCATGTTCTTCTATTGAACCGCATTTGGGAGAGCTGAATGACAGTTTTGCGCTACAGTGCCACACTGGTCAACCCACATTATTACAGGCCCTTACATCAAGTAATATTAGATCAGGAGTCGGCAACCCTCAGTTCTTTCATCCCTCTGTGGTGGCTCCCTGTGTAGCATGGGTGTACCCCGACTTTTAATGAAACGTAAACTCTTCCCCAGCACTTTTTTCGGGCAAGTTTGTTCACGTAGAGGTTTTTGAGGGCCAGTGTAAATAAATCTAGATTTGAAATTAAAAGATACAAGATCATTTTGGATATGTTTTATTTGTATCCAAAACGATGTGAACAGCATGGAGCACTAAACACTCTCATGCATTATATGTTTCATTCATACTTGAAGCCGGAGGGCGCTCTCATGCAGAAAGTCCAAAACGGACTCATAGAAGTAGCCTAATAATATCTTTTGACGTGCCAGGAAATCGCTAATATGGACAAAGGCATCACCCCAAATAGCTGTAACTAAGCTGAATAAACAAACATAAACCTTAACTGAAGAAACGTGAAGACAGTAAACAATATTGCAATATAAACAATATAAAACTTTAGCTATATGCCGTGTTATCTTCATTTTAGGGATCAAATAGGTTTTGTGGCTCCATGTAATATTTATTCAGTGAGAAAGGGGCCAAAATGGCTCTTTTGATGTTGAAGGTTGCAGACCCCTGTATTAGACCAGCTGACTGTACAACAACAAAAATATTTGTCTACATTTTTTTCTTTTCGATAATATCAACAAATCATTTCAGCCCTACTGGCAATCATGTAAAAAACCCTAGCAACCATACAGCAACACCCTGGGAATCCCCAACAACACTCCAGCATTGTGGCAGTGAGTTTTCCACCAAATGTATAAATCTAGTCCATCTAAATGTAATTTATTTTAGCCATCACAGTTACTTTTTAACTAGTGATACTCTTTTCGGTTAATTTTCCTGACCGACAACCGCTGCTCGTTATCCGGACAATAACCGTTAACTGATAAAATTAGAATAATAAATTAGTATTAAATAAAAATAGAATGGACAAGCGTCTATAATGATACATTAAAAATACAAACAAATATTTTATTTTAACGTGCAACAGCAGTATACAGAGCAACCGCAAAACCTGGAATCACACATCCTCAAATTATCACGCACCAGCAGCGCTTCTGAGAAAAGAAAAACTGAATAAAGTAATAAATAAAAAAAGACTAAATAAATAGACCTACACTAAATATATATATCAAATAAATAATTAAAAAATTAAGATGACAAAACTAAAACACACTCTGAATCCTTCTACACGCTTTTAAATATGTTTTTAATTTTTGTTTTAAATTAACTTTGTGAGATCGTGATGATCTACAGATCTCGCAGAGTGACAGATTTCCAGTGATTATAAGAGGTGCGCCCATTGCGCACTATAATCCTTTCAGAATTTACATACATTCACTCACAGATTCACTCTCTGATAACCATTTATCCAATATTGCCACTTGCCATTGTGTTACGTATACTACATCAGTTAACTAAGTGAAGGTGAAGCAGGTGCTTGTGTTTAAATATGTTTGTATGCACGCTGCATGCGTGGACACGTGCCCGCAAGTAAACAAATACTGTATTTATAGTATTATTTTTTCTTTTACCATCCAGCAAACTTAAAAATATTTGTGAAAAAAAAAAAAAAAAAAAAAAAATTTAAACTGTTTAACTGATAGTTTTAATTGGTTAAAATTCTTACTTTAACGGTTAAACGGTCAATATGAGCATCCCTGTTTTTAACTGTTATCATAATTATTAGTTCTATTGCTTTCTCTACAATGTTTTTACATGAAGTACTAAGGTTTTAGGGCAGGCACACAGACCCCAGTTCTCCAATCTTGAGAAACCTAGTTTAAACTTCAAACCCCTTAAAGCCCTCAGGGCTCCACATACATCCCTTACAGTTCAGCCATGTGTGTCCAAGCCTTCCTGAGCACATCCAAACAGGGAGAATTTCACTAGATCCCCATCTCTTCACCACAATGCGGGGAGGCCACATTCTTCAGCCACTTCCTTCATATTAAAAGAGGACTTCTTCCCAACATGATCTGCAGGTTACACACTCCTCCACACCACTAACTCTTAACCGTCCTCATGTTTCACTGGGAAACCAGGGGAGGTTTGTCATTATGTCCACACCTGTTGAATGTAAAGGCATTTTCAGCCTACAATTCACGTCAAATGAAAGGACTTAAAGAGTAAACACCTGAAGAGAGGAAATTAAATGGCTCTACTCAAAACACAGTGAAAAACTTGATAAAGTTAACATCAAATCTGCACTAAAAAGAGCCAATATACAAACAACTGTTTAAAATAAGAATAAAATTAACCTAAATTACACATCTTTCAGATTAACTGCACATTGATCACCAATCTAATAAATTCACACTGCCCCCTGCTGGGTGTATAAAAACATCTTGCTGGTTAAATTACTCATTTATTGCCTTTAAATTGATCAACTCCTCTTCCACGGGCGAGCTAACGTAGTAATAAACCTTCTCTCATCATCACTGGCGTTAGCTGGAACCCCTCACTCTGCACCCAGGTCATGTAGCCAGTATCAGATGAGCTTTTAAATAGCGGAGTCTCCACTCAACGACCTCAGGTCCTAAGGGATGCAGCCTCGTGGCCCAGAGGCTCATGCTACCCCCCACACAAGAGAATGGGACAACCCAAACCCTGATATCTCAATGATTTCACTGCGAGAGCGGTCCCTCTCAAAAGCGGCCAGGAGGGGAAGGCGTACAGGAAGGCGAATGTTTACGTGAAAAAGTTTTAATTAAATTCAGGCGGTGCTGGTATTTTCTTTAAAAACTTGGAGCCTGTGATTTTGAAAACAAAAAAGATGGCTACTCATTTAATCTACAATAAAAATGTCATCTACAATAACAGCAAAGTCAAAGCCATTATTTCGATTTTTTAAAAATAATCAAATAAAATATATCTGTTTTTTTATATTGTAATATATACGTTTAATATATATATATATTTATTTATAAAATAAGTATATAGAAATATATTTATTACTCTTTCTGCACAAACCTGAAGAAGTTAGTTAGCTAGAGGTCCACAAATCTCCACAACTCCAAACATTAGCATCCAAAACATCAAAGCCTCATTCATATCAGATCAGCGAGAGGATTCAGCCAGCGACTCGAAAGCTATGACAACATTATCTACTCCAATCATGTAACGCTGAAAATCTGTAGAGCAACCAAACAAATTATAATGGTTGGAGCGTAACAGACCTCAATGGCAAGTGATGAAAGCCAACATGAGATCACACTGAATCCCATTCAAGCTGAACTTAAGGGAGAGTAAAAGACAAGAGCTTCAACGAAGGGTCATTTGGAGGTCGCTAGCAAAAGACTGTTCCAAACGAAACATAAACATGCATCCTAATGGACGCTGGGCCGACATCTCCCTGCGCAGAACCTGGCCAACCAGAACTAATCTATCCCTCAGCTGTGGAGTTTAATCTAAACAAACAGATCTCAATGTTACTGCATCTGGAAGCTGTCATGTGCTTCGACATGGGAACAACTGAGGTGTGAGTGAGTGTGTGTCCAGCAACCGACTGTCATACTTCATCTGCAAACCTCCTGCGCTTCTTGGAAAGGAAATGTGGAAGTGAGCAACAGAGATAAAACTGCAGAGAGGATAAAGCTCCGGGTTAGCGAGGTGTTTGTGATAAGGTTCACACAAAAATGACTATACTGTTATACTAAGAATATTACTAGATTTGTGACACTCCTTGAAATATTTAGTATTAATGCAAAGGTTTCTCTCACGAGGGGCAGACTGAGGTTTAAGCATCTAGGCTGCTACTGCAAAAGGGTTCGAAGATGAGTCTCATGTAGGGTTGACCAAAAACAGTCTCAGAGATACTGCACCTGCTTCATTACCATAGTAGCCTTGAGCAATCACTTAAGCTCCTCCAGGGGAGACTGGAACTACAACTAGTGCAATTTAAGTTGCATTGGATGAAAAAGTGTCCGCTCAATGGCAAATTAGTAAAGTTTAAAAAAAAAAAGAAAAGAAAGAGAGAGGCCAGTGAAATCATAAAGCCAATAAAACGATTCCCTTCTCTAGCTCAGTTCAAAAATGCAGCTTTTAAAAAACAACTCAATTTAATTCCTTAGATGGGCAGGAACATAAAAATACCTCAGTTACTTTACCAGAGTAGTATATCAATATACCTAAATATCCTATAATATACACACTATATTAATATACTTTTCTAAATTCAATATTTTTCTCAAACATTAGGCCCACTCATTCAGCCCAGTCTCACAAATGCCTATATACCTCAGACACAAAATTAAATAAAGCCAACTACAAGGAGCAAATGTGGAGTCATGAATATTCCTTTGCTATTTTAGTTATAATTTAAAGTTAAGAAGTGTCAAACAGACTTGCAAGTGTTGCAAATCAATGGTAGTGTTTCATAAAAAACAACAGACATTTTATTTATGTGCCTAATCAAGGACATTTTCTCCAAAAGACGCAGTGCCTTCTTAAAAAAAAAAAAAATTAGAAGAGAAAATAACTTATCAGTTAGCCTATGTAACAGTATAAAAACAATATCAATTAGTGTAAAAGTCACTCATTTCAATAAGGTAATATTGTTTCATGAGGGCTAACTGAAAAATACCAGGAAAAGTCACATGACAGGATGTATCTTATTATGATAGGTCAATTACTGTTGACAATCGCTCAATTATAACAACATTATCATTACAACAGCCACCTATCATGCTCGAAAAAGGTTGGCAAATAGCACTGAATTTGTCAAAATGGTGTGAATTTATAAACCAGTTACAGAATAAACTGCTCACCCACTCAAACATCACTACTTTCGAATTGAAACAGTGATGTACAACTAAATGAGAGCTAAAAAAAAAATGCAAAAATGTAAAGTCTATAGAAATACACAAATATTACAGTACTAGTTGCCCGCTCATAGTATAAAGAAAACAGTGTTTCATGTTTACACAGTTTTTGGTTTAAAGGCACATCATGTAGAAATTTAACATGAAAAAACACACACAGAGAGGTGAGGGTCTACCACACACCACTGGACTTTATTATCAGCCCTGGATAAACATAAGATGGCATGTATTTACAGTCCAAAACACACTAAAAGCCAGCTTATCCAATTAAAATAACTTAATATAAAAATAATGACTGCAAAACCATCTTAAAGGAAAGCCCTCATATCATCCATGGTCTTATCAAAGGTTCTTTATACTTCAGGAATGTAGATCAAAGCAGAACGGCCTGTTTGCCCCTCCCCCTTCAAAAAAATCACCACCCACACTACGGCCCCAATTTCTCACAATTGACTTATTCATAAAATAAAACAACTTTCTTTCAAACGTTCTTCAAGCTGCCTGTGCGCTGTAGTCTGTGTCGGGTCTGGGTGCACGTTTCTGCCTGCAGTTCGCTCGGTTCCTGCTGAAACTCTGAGACAAATCTTTTTGGAAAGTTGAACGCTGTCCAAAACAGGACCACACACAGGCTCTGTGAGCAGCGCGGATCAGATTCAACTGCTGGAGGCAGACACACACACTTACTCGCACACACTCACAAAATGGCGGCTATTCGTGTTAAAAACACTCACATTGCTCACTAAATCATATATCCACTGATGTATCGAACTTGGAAACAATCGGCGAGCGCGCGCGCTATCATGTTCCATAAACACACTGCGTTCGTGCGCACGAGGCAAATTCGAAGCGAAAAACATTCTTTTCACGTTTAATCTGGATTTCTGCCAGATTTCTATACAATAAACAATTCCTTCAGCTTACATGACAGACCCCCACCCCACCCACTGCTTCAGGTCTGCCTTTAGATTACACTTGCGGGGAAAACGTATTAGAAAGGCTTAAAGTACAAGGAAAACAGTTTCTTACCTTCTACCCAGAGTTTCTCCACGTCCGTCTCCAGATTAGCTGCCCTTAAGCCAACAGCAAAAGCTCCGAATATTAAAAGGCCCACAACTAAAAACTTTCCGCAGTTCTTTTGTATGTAACAGCCAAGTTTAAACAAAAGTCTTTGAAACTTTGCTCTCAACCACAGCGGCGCTTTCCTCCCAGTCGCCTTCCCCTACAAGACAAGAGAGAGCAAATATTAAACTCATCATCACCTTGTTAAAAAGATTCAACTAAATTCCATCATTGCACAGTCATGTTTTTTTCGACTGAACTGCAAAAAATAAGCTAAAATGGCACTTAGGGGTTTTAAATAACTCTATTTTCAGGAATAAACTACTTTCTTCCTTTGAAAGTAATTACTTGAAATGTATTAAACAACTAGAGTTATGTAGAAATGACAAGACTCAAAATCTTAAAAGTAGCCTCTCCACACTTTCAAGCACTATTTCTGTGGCAAGCCATTTTAACATTTATTCCTCAAAAATATTTATTTTTAATTACTAGTAAGTAACCCAATAATGACTTTTTCAGTGTCACAAGTAATAACTATTTATTAGATATCAGTAAAACTTAGTCCTTTGCAACTAGTCGCTATCCCAATAGTGACAAGTTCTGTTGTATCCGATGGCAAATTGGAATTCTTCAACTCCAACTTTAGATTAATATCTATGCCAGTATTACTTGTAACTATTAATTAGGTGCAAGTATTTATTCTTTAGTTACAACTACCTATTTCAGTTTTCCTAGTTCTAAACAGACACTAGTAGCCTACCTATTCATTAGACACAAGTGTGTCTTCAAGTTGATACTAGAATGGTTCCTAATCTTACCAGTAAGATTTTAAATCAAATATAGAGTAGCCATTATGGCTGGTAATTACATATGACAATTAAAAAGAGCCACAATTAGTCTTATAATGTTATAAGAATTAGATAGATTCAGGTGTCTTATAAATAAGTGCTAGAAAAGCTGGCATATATACTAGATAAAAATTAACCATCATGTTTGAACCACAGATTCCCAAAGAATTCAATGGCAAATGCCACCAATAACAATAAAACTGTTATTTGTCACTATTTTGGATTGTGACTAGGAGAAAAAGAATGACGACCACTAACTGACAAATAGTTATTACTAATGAAACTGAAAAATATGACTTCCTAGTAATAAATAATTACTAGTAACAAAAATAAATACCACTTAATTCCAGTGACTAAATGTTAAAACGGCTTGCCATACTACTTGTACCATTCTCTCGGCTTTCAAATAGTATAATTCATTTGAGATCTAGTTCCACGCATAAACTAAACGTTAATCTGACTCTTGCTGCAATGTGACAGATTGCATCCTTTGGACACTGTATCAAGGAAACAGATTAAATGTCCAAAGTCATGCAATATCGGAGATGCACGTGGGTCGCATAGCTGAAGGGACGCGATGTGATGTGATTTGGGAAGTGCTGCAGCCATCACAGAGGGAGTTACGACAATATTTGTGAACGGAAGAGGGCAGCCACATGGATCGTGCCTGAGCAGTGCGGGACGAAAACGACTCCCCGTGTAGATCCTATCTGAGGGGGCTTCAATCAGTCGGCTAGGGCCAACATCACTAACCAAACTTTAGACCCTTCGCTTCATGTTCCGAGCTCAGCCTCTCGTCTGACAGTTACGTTTACGGTTACTGAATCGCGACAGATGGACAGAGCGGAGAACAAATGCAGCGAATCCCTCGAGCGGCTACAGGTTGCTTCCCGCATAGACACCCCCATCGGTGCCGTGGCTATCCCGTTACCTAGCGACTTGACTAAAGTTGAGCACTTTGTTAGAGCATTCTCAACAAACGGGGCAAACATAAAAGCACCTCTGAAATCTGCTCCAATGCAAAGGCGGCATCGCAATAGCTCGGCCGCTGCAAATACTCCAAATCCGCCGCGGCGGTCCGATAGTTGCCCCTATTTCTCCGCGTTAACCTCGGCCGATCGGGGTCTCTGTTTTCCTGCTCGGAGGACACATTAACAGCCGAGGCCATGTTGCAAAGTCTGCGCCGAACGTCTCGTTATCCGCGCTAGTGTATTTCCCCGCGAGCGTATAGTGATATCCGAAGAAAACCAAGTTTGTCTCTCGTTGATCCCAGATCCGCGAAGCACTTCATACTCCTGTTTGAGACGGCGAGTCAGAGTCTGCGCCTTCCATTCCAACATTTCGCGAATCTGGAGGTCTCCAACAATTCCCCACTTGCACGCCGTCCGCTGGAAAGTCCGCGATATCAGAAGGCGAAGTGGATGCTGTGGAAACGTCGATCCCTTGCTGGCTGAAGCATTCTGTGATCTATGTGGTCCCTCCTCAGGCCGCGCGACAAGGCGATCTCTGAGAGATTCAATAGATGTGAAAAAAGATCACTCTCCATTCGGAGACAGAGGAGGAGGGGCGTGGCAAAGCCACTCGAAATCCCGCCTCCGGGGCTGTCAGATGGCCGGGGTTCCTGGGCTCTGATTGGTTCCAGAAGGGCAAAAATTACTCAGCAAACACGACTATTATTAGCTGCTTAGCAACAGCTCACCAAAGTAGAGAGACCACCCAAGCCGCGAGCCCTCGTGTGTGCATCTCAAACTTCAGGGGAGTCTTAAAGAAGCAAAGCCCACTTTCTGCAGGGTCCGGACGCTGGGTCCAACTCGAGCCGCGTCCAAGCGCCTGAACAAACCTCCAAGAGCAGCCGTTCTCTGCTGGCAACACAACACTTTTTCACTTGTCTTTTCTTTTCTTTTCTTTTCTTTTCTTTTCTTTTCTTTTCTTTCTTAGCCTACTTTTGTTTATCTTTTTTTCCTGTCGGTTTTCTTTGCTTTTTTGCTAGTTTTTCTCGACTGTTTCTTTCTTTCATTCATTGTTTCTTTTCTTTCTTTCTTATTGTTTGTCTTCATTTCTTTCTGTCATTGTCTTTCCATCTTTCTCTCATTTTTACTTCCTTTTTCTTTCTCTTTCTCTCTTTCTTTCAAGTTTCTTTTTTGTTTATTTCCTTTTTGTTTGTTATTTTTGTAAGTTTCTTAGATTTTTTTGTGCTTATCTTTAGTTTTTTCTTTCTTGTTTTCTTATAGTTTCAGTTAGCTGTTTTGCTTTCTTTAATGCTTTCTTTTCTTGCTCACTCTCTTTGCACAACATACATTCAGAAGAATCTTTGATTTTGTAAGAACTTATACCAACAAATAGCCTTTAAAATCATGCACAACTGTCAGTTTTCAGCCCAGTAAAGAACTGTTATTTTCTTCACTGATAAATTGTTCTTTTAAAGAGTTGTGGCCATAATTAGCAAATATCTAAATTAAGTTGTTAATTTCCTGAACACAAGTTATAGTTCTGATTAGTTTTAAGTAGTAGAGCCAGTTTTAAAACATTTTTACTTTCATAAACATGAATAGAGCGCCACCTAGATTACATCGTTTGTGGATGGCTAATATGAATTTTACACCTATACAGTATGTATACAGATGTGTTTTGCTGTATGAAAACATACTATTTGTTTTCATATAGCGAAACATACATTAAACATACATTTTAGATGCTGTTGTTCAAAGCGATCAACATTGCATTGAAAATATACCTTAATTTTATCAGTTCATGCATTCCCTGGTAATCAAACCCACAACCTTGGTGTTGCTAGTATCATTCTCTACTCTTTGAGCTACAAGAATGCAAAATACATGAGACATAATTACAATCAATTATATATTCACATCCTGTGCCAAATCGTAGACAAGAACTGCAAGTAATTGTGTACTTTACTTGTATTGACTTCCCTTTCCCAGTCCCAGCTGGGCAGTTTGGATATTGGCCATACTGAGAGCACTGGCTCCTGGCTACAGGGCAAAGGAAAAATGCAATTAATGAGAGTTGTCTTTTATAGTGCACAGGTGGGTTACAGTTTTGAACAAGTCTGTGCCAAAACATGGGAATTCCTTGTCTTGCTGGCCTTTTTCATCAAGTGTATTGTGTAAACATGACATAGGTTTTATACTATGCATATCACACATCCAAAAATAGTTTATGACTATTGAGAATGAAAAATCTCCCGCACCAAGCCGCAATGCTGCTCTGCAATACATCATGATTAGTTTTCCTTTGCATTATTGAATCTCTTACAAACAGAAAGCACATTATTCAACACAAAATAATACAAATATAAGCAGCTATATACACTGAACGATGATTGGAGTGGTGATGTCATCAGTTTAGGAGACTATGGGAGGAAAGCCTTGACATTAGTACGAAAATGAGATACATCGTTATGAAGAATCCATTTCCTATCCCACCCCACCATTAGGAAATTATTACAGCCATATTATTTTCCTCCACAAAGGAAAGAAAACTGGACCATTAGTCATTAACTTCCTCTGCTGGATTCTCTGAGCTATATGATCTGTCTTGAGCGCTATGTTTCACTCAATCTCTCCCAACAGTCCTGTAGTTTGCCATGGTTCCCACTACAGTGATGTACCCATGACTTTTCCCATGTTTACTCTATAGCACAAGGTTGTGCTCAATCACACAGATGTGTTTGACAGCTCTGAGCACTTCTCTGCCAGTGTTTACACTCTCCAGTTTCCTCTGCGATTGTGTGGCTCTTGTATAATCAGTGTGACACCAGAGAAAGGAGAGCACTTCAGAAAAACTGCCTATTTACCTTTGTGCGAAGGCTGGATGTTTTCAGGGGTGGAAATGTTTTATTTTGCATATTTCTGTGTGATTTAAATGTAATAACAAAAGTTTAAGGTAATTTCTAGAACCATTTCTTCAGAATTCTTTTGGGGAAAATGTAAATTAAAATGTCATATAGCTTTTATTTGTGAAACATTGTTAACAAAAATTAACCACTGATAGGGGCAAATGTGATACTGAAAGTGACGAAAAATTTGCAAGGCCTTAATTAAATTAATCCATCCCCCTCTTTCTATAGAATTATTTAAAGTATTTTGGAATATTTTATCCTGAGAAAATATTTTAAAAGAATGCTTTAGCTTTAAATTCAAGTTTTAAACTCTTAAAGAAAAATAAAGAAAAGAAAAGTTAGTGTTCTATCCTTGTTTTTTTTTTGTAAATCCCTTCAGAGCGGTTGGGTCTCCAATGCCTAGATCCTGAACTATGTTTAGCCCACAGTATCAGCAATCATCATTTTCAGGCTTAAGTTTGGACCCTTCCCATATTTAAAAAATTCTGAAGTATGCACTGATTTTGTGATTTGTTTTCATTTCATCACCATAGAAATCTAGCATGCACCCTTTCTGTTCCACCACCGTCTGTCCTCAGCAGTTCACAGAAACATAACACTCCTGTGAACATGAGATTGGATTTGTACAAGTCGCCACAAAAAAATTAATCGTTCTATTCTCATTAGCATGATGTGAGTAGCTCCCCAGCGTCTCGGCACACAAAAGGTCACACATTTATTAACTAATTACACAAAATATTTCTATACCTCATGAGAGGTCCTTGGAAATCGTGAATGTCTTGCTTCACAGCTGTGTGATGTTTGTCCCACTCTACAGACTCTCATTGGAAATACTGTCCATAAGGACAGAACATTAAAAACTGATTTTCTTTCCTATACAAATGTATTTGCATTATAATGCATGGCCAATAATATCTGCCAAAAAGGGCCTGATGGTTGAATAATCATATAAAGACTGTTTTAAAGAAACAGTCTGCCAAAAAAATAAACATTTGCAGGAATTCTAATCACCCTCAAGCTGTCAAAGACATACATAAGTTTGTTTCTTCATCTGAACAGATTTTAAGAAATTTGGCAGAAGTGATGGGTGCCGTCAGAAGGAGAGTTCAAACAGCTGATAAAACATCAAAATAATCCACCAATTACCATCTTGTGAAGTTAAAAGCTGTGTGTTTGTAAGAAGTAAATCCATTACGGCATTTTAACTTTAAACTGTCATTTCTGGTTAAAATATAGCCATAATTCATTATAATATGATTCATCATAACACTTCCTCTAGTGAAAAAAATCCCCTGCTGTTCTCTCACATCAAAATCCATTTTTAAAAAATATTTTGGACTTGTGGCTTGTAAACGGTGCTTGATCTGTGCATATTTCTCTCCTAAATCAGACGAGTTGACTTTTTTCACTAGAGAAAGCAATATAATGCACAGAGGACTCCTATTTTAGACAGAAGCAACAGTTTGAAGTTAAAAATGTCTTCGTAATTATTTTTTTTTATTACAAACCCACCTTTTCGCTTCATAAGGACAGGAGCCGTGCTTTTACCAACTCTGTTTGGACTCTCATTCTGACGGCACCCATTCACTGCAGAGGACCCATTGGTGAGCAAGTAATGTAATGCTAAATTTTTCCAAATCTGTTCTGATGAAGAAACAAACTCATCTACATCTTGGATGGCCTTGAGTACAATTTCAGCAAATTTTCATTTTTGGTAAACTATTTCTTTAAGCTTATTATAATTGATCAGTTCAGAGTAAAATGCTGCAAAAACAAAATACTCTCCAAAAACAGTCCAGTCATTTTGGAGTGAATTATATGATGATGTGGCTCTCTGCAAGTACCTACAGCTTGCGCGCAACTCTGTGGCTCCGAGCCCTAAAAGACCCTCTATTCCTTGAAGCATTTTCAGATTGGCAATTATAAAGTAAACACAGCTGGCTGTAATATATGTGAATTCATTGGCTGCATCATGATTATTTAGGCAAAAAAGTTTTACATATACAAAGCTCGGCAGCTGATTGAGCTTCTCAGAGGCGTACTCTCTTTATAAAGAAACCTTTATTTATTGAGAAATGGTGAATGTAGAATCTGTGTGGACAGGTTTGTATTGCAGTCTCTTGACAGAGATCTTTTTTCCTAACTAATTGTATTATTCTAAACTAAATCTCGCTGTCCGGACGCTGCCAATATTACATATGCGATCTGTTTTACACATCAGCTATGCAAACTGTCACTGGTGTGACATCATTTATGGTTATGTACTTAATATGCACGCCAGCACCAAAAATTTAAGACTTGCAACTTGAAAGAGAGCTGTGCGCATCATTGGCATTTATGAGTGTATGAGAATACGTCGATGTCCTGATATTAAATCAAATCTGATGTTTTCAGTCTCTGACTTATTATTCATCATGTTTACTATTACTTTTGACATATGACAGAGAGACATCTGTAGTCATTTACCACAGGCCATGCTTGGATTATACACTCTGGGACAAAGCATGAGCAAAATACCGCACTCCATTCGTTATTTAGATGTCTTTGCTATGAACTCTATTCCTATCCCTTCATCACACCATTTTATTAAATGTCAAGTATACAACGCAAACCTCTCCCACTGGCTTTTCAAATGTGTGGTGTTTATACACAAAAGCTGTTTTGAGGTCCAATCAATGCCTGCCTTGTAGATTTACAACCTTCTTTCTTCAGCACACAATCGCTGATGACTCTGAGAGCCTGTTAGCACTTATGAAATAATTTGGGAAAAACACATCACTTACTGATCGAGTGATTGGTTGAGAGGAGAGAAGAGGTGTGGTGCAGATGTTGAGGTCCAGTTGCAGGTCTGCAGGGACCGGGAACCTGCCGGTGATATTTTAATTGATTTCTGACAGTAAGACCATGCTGTTGTATATCACACAGTATAAGAGTATGCTTTGCTTCCTTTTAGCCAAAGCCTATTCATTTTCAGACTGAAATATGAATGCAGAAAGACATGGGGTAAATGTTGAATGTTGAAAGTATGTTTGGTGTGACTGAAAATCTACTGCCTTCCTCTTTCCTTCTTTTGTAACAATAAACTGTACTCACATAACAGCAAGATTTGTATAATATGTCTGCAAAAAGTCATTTGCAGAGTGTCAAATAACACTGCAATAACATGGAGGGTAGATGAATGATCTTATGCCCTGGGAGATGTTTTAGTATTGTTCTCATGCACATTTATGCGCCATAACTTAAAATAGTGGTTTACAGTATAACATTTGACAAAAAATATATAATATAAAATTGCGTTTAGTTTCATTACATCGCAAAACACTTTTCTCATTATCATTTACTCACTCTCTTGTTCCAAACTTGTATGACTTTCGTTTTGAATCGAGGAATATTTCAAGCTTAAAAAAAGATTTCAAGCTTAAAAACGACATGAAACGTATCATAAACGTATCATAAAAGTCACTCAAAAGATAAGGCATATGAAAGGAACAAACCGAAATTTAGTCGTTCAATCACGATAATTGCGCTTCAAGTGAGTACCAGAAAAAACACCGCAACCGAATTGAGTCAGTGAATTGAACTTGTGAATTCACGAACGACTCAGTTTTGTGAACAGGATCAACCGATTCATTGAAAAGATTCATTTACGATTTGGGCATCATTACTTCTCCACTTCTGACATAACTCTTGTGCCGCTTACTTTTTACTTTGTTTTGTTCCTTACACAGCTCTATCGCATGACTTCAGAAGACCGGCATTTTAACACTCTGGGCAGTAATGAGCGAAGTTAGTGTACATTCTCCGTAACGGCACGAAACACGCGATTACAATTGGAAAGAGGTAACCTTTGTTTCCAAATTCCCGAAGTAAAGATATGCTGTCAGTTTAATTAACTTGAGTATCACTTGAGTGCCGCCCACTTTTTTTTTTCTTTCTTTTTTTTTTTTTTTTTTTTTGTTTGTTTTGCTTGATAGCTGCATTTCTCATCTTTTTGACACTCTCTGTCAAGGCTTTCTCTGGTCCACTGTAAGTCCCAATGAAGCATGAAGCTCAGTTCCCATTGTAATAAATTAAAAATGTTTGCTCAGCTCAACTCTCCACACCTCAACCCCAATATTAATTGAAAACGCCCGTTACAGCTGTTTAGTGAATTTTCCGTCACCGTTCTTTACCAAACTTTCACAGGCAAAATCCGGTCATTTCAATAGGAAATCATGTGATCAGGACGTAACTTGCAAAGGGCGGGAAAGATTTGGCAAAATTACTAAAGCAGTCCACTCAGGGATATCTGTTTTCGTTCATATATATGAGGAGACATTATTTGAACAGATTTGAAGTGATTTATTTTGCGTTGTCTTGTTTTTTGGCATAAATTGGGTGGCATAAGAGCGTGAGACAAATGCAGGAGAGTTGGCAGCTCTCATTATAGCTACTTTGACAGCTAAGTCTTTAGTTTTATGTTAGCACATTCTTTAAAACATCTTTTTAAGATATTTTCATTCTTTTGGATGAGAGTGAGTAAATGGTGATATTTCATTTATTTTTGAATGAACTGTCCCTTTAAGTTACACTGCCACACTTTCTTTGAATGCCATCCATCAGTAATGCTCCCTTTTTCTCAGCATTGTAATTCACATGATTCCCTGCCATTAGGAGTAGCTCATTCTTAACCTCTGCTGTCATTTCTTATCATGGAGAGAGTGAGATGTGAGAAAATCTGATTGGTCTTTTTGACATAACAGGTAAATTAAGCACTTCAGATGAACATCTAAAATGAATGTTGAAAAAAATCACTAGAATGGACAGAATTGAAACTGTTTCTTCTCAAACTGTTTTAAAATCAACACCAGGTGCTAATCATATACAAGCATACTGATGATAATGATTTTTAAGACAACCCAGAATAAATGAACTTCTTTTCATCTGTCTCAGACCGGGTTATCTCCAATGTGGGGTGCAGGGCTGATACAGATTCAGTGGAACACCTGGAAAGCTTCACTGACGTACCTTTTGTCTTTTGGTCAGATAGCTTACACAGAGAGGGCCGGTGCCAGATTTTGTTTGTATTATGAAAGTGATTATTCCTGACTGTCAAACACAGCATTCAGGGAGACGTATGGCCACATGTGCTGCAGGGGTGTTTGCACGTGGCAGTGACTGAGAGGAAAATCTTGGGAAAATAAACACTTCATACATTTGTATTTGTTAAGCAGATGCCTGTCTTCTTTCAGTCTGTAAGCACAATGAAAATCCTGATCAGGCCCCACAAAAAGCATGCTGGCACCAAGTTTTAGAGCTTTTTGATAGCTAGTTCAAGTTTACATGTTAACTTTTATAATTGCATTTACTTCATAAGTGGTTTCAAATAATTTAAGGACTATGCAAGTTTAAAACTGACGGTTTCTAGAGTGGATTTCAATTTTTATCACTGCAATAACTAAGATTGTACTCCCTGGTATAGTTATGTGTCTGAGCACAGTCAGTTTTACACGACCAAAAGTCACCCTCAGTTAGTGTGTGTCTTCTTATGTGTTTAGTTCACATCTGTGGCAAGCAGGTCTTTCCTGAAATTACAAGGATTGTTACTGACAGGTGGTTTAAACAAACACAACTCAGAATTACGGTCAGACTTTCTTGATTAACACAGACATTAACTAAGCATGTGTTTGCATGTGTATGTATTTCATATATCCAGTTAAAATGCAACCTTTTTATAGCATGGATCTAGTCTCTATAGAGTCAGGTTTATAAGACATGACAAAATTCAAAGTTTTATATAGCACTATTTGACAGTGTTTACCAAGCCCTTACAGTTTAAATACATACAAATGTGGGTATTTATGTGCTTATTAAAGGGATAATTTATCTAAAACTAACAATTCTGTCATCATTTATGTTGTTCCAACCTTGTACTGAAAAAAATTGGTGACGATGAAACAATTTCACCAAAATTGCTTGTAAATATTTTGAAGTAGAAAGACTGAAATACTTGTAAAACACTTCAAAAACACTTCAAAGACATTTTTCATAATATCTTCTTTTGTGTTTCACAGAAGAAAGAAATGCAAACAGATTTAAAATGAGGGTGAGTACATTTTTTACATATGTGACACAGCTTAAAATAAAATGTTTATTATACCATTTTACCATGTGCATATGTGTTGAGTATATTGGGTTAAAGATCCTTAATGACTGCTGTCAAACATAAAACCTCAAATATTTCCCTGAAATCATTTCTTATGTTCAAAGCTATAGACATGTCTGTGTTTGCATCCTCATTTGACACAATAGAGACACGTGGTTTCTCTGGTAAAGACGAACATTCCTTTTATTGTGCTAGACTTTTTTCCCGTCTTGGAGCCCAGGAGGAGCGCAAGCTCCCCGGAACAAGCCTGGGAGGTATGAGACCACACACCAAGCAGTATTTAGTTTACCGCTCATAGGCAGAACGCCTCTGCGCTCAGCTTGATATCTGGTATCAGTGCTTAAACATGACCCGAAACATGAAATGAACTTCTGAAAGTCAGTAACAAAGTATAATATTTGTTGCTTTATGGCCACCCACATGAGTGTATTTATGTAGCTGCAGGTCACTGGCTCTGCCTTTGGTGGCGTTTATGAATGTGTAGCCATAATGCCAGTCACTGTGTGACTCTGTGTTAGAGTTTCACTGTTTCATTTGGGTCATATGAAGGTGACTCTGTTGGATGTGGTGAACTGTGGTACAGTGTGAACAACACAAAGAGGACACAGTTGATTGCTTGTTGTTTGCATTCCCCCTAGTGGCCAAACATGATAAGAAAATAAAGACAATACCTGTGTCATCCCTCAAACTTATTTTTAGTATGACTATCAGTCAAAATATTGGTGGGCAGTTTTGGGTCATTGGGGGCTTATTTTCTAAAGACTGCTTCATTTTTGCTGCTTCATATTATTGTGGAAACCAAAAAGGTTGGGGTAAGTACGATTTTTTTTAAATTAATACTTTTATTCAGCAAGGGTTAAATTAAAATGATCAAAAGTGACAGACATTAATAATTTCTCAATAAATGCTGTTCTTTTTAACTTTCTATTCATCATAGTATCCTGAAAAAAGTGTGAATTTCCACCAGAATTATTAAGGAGCGCAACTACATTTTCAACATTAATAATGAGAAGCATTATTAATAATTAAGCACCAATAATAATCAATAATAACTGAGCGTGCAATCAGCATATTAAAATCATTTTTGAAGATCATGTGACACTGAAGGCTGGAGTAATGGCTGCTGAAAATTCAGTTTTGCCATTGCAGGAATAAATTACGTTTCAAAATTTATAAAATAGAAATTGCAACACTTTTTTACAAATTTCTGTTCTTATTTGTAATCAAATAAATGCAACCTTGGTGAACTTTCTTTGAAACATTAACAAATCTTAATTATTCCAAATTTTGGACCAGTAGTGTATTTACTGCTTATTACACACACACACACACACACACACACAGACATTGATTAAAATTACAAAGAAATTATTTATTATGTGATCATATGCATTATTTACAGCTAATGTTCCTTTGATATATATTTTTTGCAATCTTGTTTGGTTATAGACTGCGTAAGAAAAAGATTTATTTGTAGATGGGCCACACACAAAGACGAAAAACAGAGAGAGCAAGAGAGAGTATCATACCGTGAGTTACAAACAGTTCCCTTATGTGGCAATGGTGTGAGAATGGGCTCCGAGATGTCACTGAGGATGGTTATGTGTAGTGTGTAGTCTGATGCCATAACTCTCAGTCTCTCATGAACATGTTTAAAATCTACAGCGTCACAGAAATTCTGTAACAAGACACTAAAGTCTCTGTGGACTTTAAACGTAAGAATTTAAACTCCCTGATTGGTTGAACATCATGAACATTTCCACCAGTGTCATTTACAATATGTATTGTGTTTCATAACATTCTGTGGTGGACATTACTATTTTGGAATAAAATGTCTGATTCCTTTGACTTGAGCAGGCCATATCTACCTCTTTGTAAATAAACAGCATTAAAACTTTTTTAAAATTTTCCTGTAATTTGTCAAACTTACAGCTTGATAACCAACTACTTGTGATGCTTCCATGGAATTTTGTAAATAAACACAGTAAAATCACTTTTTCATTCATTTTACATTATTTGCCAAAATTTCAGCTTGATTTCAAAATAATGTGCATTAAAAATCTTGGTAACACTTTACAATAACATTAGTTAACTAATTAACATGAACTAAGAACAAACAATACGTTTTCAGCATTTATTAATCTTATTTAATGTTAATGTCAACATTTACTAAAGCATTATTAAAATGAACAGTTGTGCTTGTTAACATTAGTTAATGCACCCTGAATTAACATGAACTAACAGTGAACAACTGTATTCCCATTAACAAATATTAAGAAAGATTAATAAATACTGTAATAAATGTATTGTTCATTGTTCATTCATGTTAGTTAATATAAAAACATAAATAATTTTCACTGAAAAAACAAACAAACATTGCTTTATGCTCAGGTCATAGTTTATTTAGGCCTATTTTTTTAAACTAATATTTTTAGGATTTTCATTATATGATTTTAAGCTTGTGTCTTAAGGGTAAAACAATAAAATCTCTAGAAAGTACCCTGTAAAAAATAAAAGAAAGTTCATTTACAAGACTGATTGTTTAAAAGAAAATAATATTTCAGTCTTTCCTTTTAAAAAATCATGCTTAATTCAATGTTTTACTTGTCATTTCTTTGTAAAACTTTCTCAAAGTAGCCTACACTCAAAAAATATGACTCTTTGGCTGAACATGATTCAAAAGTAGTTCCATGTGCCTGAATCATGTTATTTTTGACATGTCTACTTTTAGTTGACTTTACTCAGTTTGATTTAGTTCATCCTACCTGAAATATTTGAGTCCAGAGAACATGTTTCCATGTAGAATCCCTGTCCATGCAAGTTCAGCCACCATAACAGTGGTGTAGTCGGGGCCATACGCAAGTATACGCCGTATGCTTACTTTTTTCCTCGGGCTGTTTGCGTATTACGACTTCTAAGGATCAATATTTGCGTATACCCTCGGTATACCCACTTCTTTTGTTGCTTCGCAAGTGCGTAATCTACTGTAGCTTCCCCTATGGTGTCCAATTAGTGAAACTCGTGATTCTTTGTTGTAATTGGTGCATTATCACTTCAGTCATTCTACCTTTTCCCGCCCATCATCGACAGAGTGCGCGTTCCGCTGCATTGAGAGGACTCCATGCCGCTTTTGTTTTTCGCCTACGAGCAGGGAGAGCCTACTGGCCATCGGGAGCACCGGTACATTCCCGGTGGATCGGTCGAGTAGTGAGCCGA
>JAFVLL020032160.1:0-22271 GCA_021397915.2 Tor tambroides | reverse complement strand
TTGAACTGACAGTCTAAACAAGGCTTTAGAGACATTCAAAAGTAATATTCTCATAATGTTTTCAAAATAACAAAATGTAACGTTCCTCTTAACGTTCACATAACCAAGAATTTTATTTTTAGACATTTAAATACTAGATATTGAGAGAACATTCAGAAACGTTTTCATAACATAAACGGTACGTTAGAAAAACGTTGTTAATACATATTTTAGATCGCTGGGACACACAGAGGCCTTCAGGAGCCGCTGGAGGTTTTAGGCCGCTGTCAGATCTGCTGCATCACTGTTTTAATGCTTGAGTGTTGAGTTTCTCTAATAGTGTGTATTTGTTTCAGTGGTAGAGAAACACAGTCAGCACAAAAACACAGTTGAATTCAAACTCAACCTCAGATTCCAGACATGCACATTCTCTCGTACTGTAATACCTTCATATTGCTGCGGTGTGTTAGATGTGCAGAATCTCTGTGTCTCATATGTCAAGTGTTAAAAATACTCTGCACACACCTTTACCACCATACACTGTAAAAATGTGGTGATGACATTTCAGACACACTGGATTTACTTTGAAACAATTTTCACTCAGAAATTGTTAGTTAACTTCACAAATAATTACAAAGAAACAGCAAGTAAATACTTTGAATTAAATATGAAAAATAGTACTTTCTTGTAAAACATATTTCAAACAATCTTTGTTATATTTACAACTTGAGAAATCATTTTTACAGTACATTACTTCCGGTTCCTGTCTGCTGTGCTGCTGAGTAGTTTGCGATTGTAGGTTCTTGTAGCTTTGTTTTTCTGTTGGAATCTCTTTCATACTATCACTCTCTGTTGTTTAAACTGCTAAATATAACTTAATTATCACCATATTTCTGATATTATCTATCAAAATTGACATCGTTCATTTTTAATCTAAATCGCTCGCGCACTGTGTTAGCATTCTGTTAGCCTGTTAACTTGTCATTGACATTTCTATTTGCATTTACTATTGTTTCCTTTTCTCTTTCTCGCTCCATTTTTTTCCTCTCTCGTTCCGTTTTTCACGACTTTACCAAACAACTGTGCTAAGTCGGACTCATTCAACAGTTACGGTGAGTAATGGCTTCTTCTCCTGTTATTGTTACTTGCACTGTTTGCCGCATGCACAGCGTAGCTTTCTCAGTTGGCGATGAGGGATTCACGTGTGATAAATGCAGGGAAATAGTTAGGCTGACAGAGAAGATTTTAGAAATAGAAACACACATCCAAACTTTAATCGAGGACAGTAAGAATGTGAGGGCCTTAGATACGGCTTTGGATGTGACTAGCTTAGCAGAGCCCCCACAGCAGGGCGACTGTGAGGCGGCATAGTCGTGGGACAAAATACCACTCTTCCTTTCCCATCAAAACAACAAACAGATTCTCCCCACTCAGTGACACACCCACTATTGGTGATTCTATTGTACGGAACGAGAAAACAGAGACACCAGCCACCATGTTTACCGGGAGCCAGAGCGCCTGACATCTTGGGAAATTTAAAAGTGCTGGCTAATGCTAAACGTAAATTCAGTAAGATTGTTATTCACGTTGGCACTAATAGTGTTCGACTTCGCCAGTCGGAGATCACTAAAAATAATGTTAAAGAGGTGTGTGAACTTGCAAGTCCGATGTCAGACACTGTAATATGCTTTGGTCCCCTCCCTGCTTACCGGGTGATGAGATACATAGCAGACTGTCGTCAATCAGTGGCTGGATGTCTAAGTGGTGCCTGCAGAATAACACAGGTTTAATAGACAATTGGAAGAGTTTTTGGGGCAGACCTGACCTGTTGAAAAGAGATGGTCTTCATTACTCCAGGGGTGGTGCCGCTCTTCTCTCTAGAAATATGGCACATAGTCTTAGAGTTTGTACTTGACTAACTGGGGCCCAGGTCAGGAAGCAGACAGACTGGCTAAACCGACCGTCTGCTAGCCGCCTCACGTCACAGAAATCAGTTAATTCTCAGCACATAGAGACTCCTTCACCTAGATATCACACTATAGAGACTGTGTCTGTTTCCCGAACTAGCAAATACAAAAAACGTCCAAAACAATTTTAGGGTAACAATTTAATTGATGTTCAACAAATAAAAAACAGATATAATACAGACAAATAAATGATAAAGCTTGGCTTAATGAATATTAGATGCCTTTCTATAAAAGCACTTTTTGTAAATGATATGATCACAGCTCATAACTTAGATGTGCTCTGTTTGACAGAATCCTGGCCAAAACCAGATGATTACGTTTTTATTTTAAATGAGTCTACCCCCCAAGATTACTGTTATAAACATGAGCCACACGTTTGAGAGCATGAGTGATGGAATTGCTTGTCTAGTGGGGTTAGCCCTTTGCCTAGCTCGTATACCTCCACACTCGCCACGCTTCTGTCTTCTCTCACACCACCAGCGTCGCCGCTTTGTGCGGGTAGCACCAGTAGGTGAGGCCGAAGTCTCGGTGTTCGTCTTCAGCAGCAGACAGAGGCCTCGTAGCTTCTCAGTAGTCACCGGCGAAAACTGATGTTTGTAAACACTGCCAATTTCTAGAAGGCTCTGGTGATCATAGATGTATTTCCGAGTGTTTATCTGATGATTTTCCGGTAAAGTGAGACTGTTTGAAGACGAGGAGACAAGACTAACAGACATAAAAACACCTTAGCTGCTGTGTTCGACCGCGCCACCATCTTGGTATAGTCACTTTCACTTCAAGAAATCGGCTTAATTCTTAATTTAATCTGCCTTAATCAGTACATTCCTAATAAATATTATGGTTACACTTTTTTGATGGTTCATTTTAGATATTCGCTAATGTTGCACCTACATGTCAGCTAACTCTCATTAGAGTATTAGCTGAGTATTATACCGTTAGTAGACAGTATTTGACATATGCTTGCAAAGTTACTTATAGTCAGTAGAATGTGTTCTGGGGAATCATCAAATTAAAGTGTTAGCAGATATTAAGCAGACAGTCTACTATTACTCTAAAGGGAATTAGTTGACATGTATTATTAAAGCAAGTGTAAGGACCACCCAGTTGCACCAACGACAGAATCCATTGGCATGGGAGAAGGTATAATGTGTGTAGATCTTTTACTTGTGCTTCTGCAAAGTTCACTTAATTTATCAGGATTTAGTTTCAATTTTAGTCCAGCTCTGTGTTGAATCAAACTCTAATTGTATAGTGATCATTCAATTTAGACTGTATTTCTAATTAAAAAAAAAAAAAACTGATCACAAATATCGATTATGTATTAATTTAGATATTTCATCAGGGACTCGATGCCGTATTTGAGTCTCACGTATAGATTTCGCAATCACAAACTGGCCAGTCCGAACTTAGTCAGAGAGGGCAAGGTTAACCTCTACCTTTCAACCAGCTGCCTACTGCTTGCTCAGATCAAAAAGTGTAATTTATTAGGTCACTTTAATACAACTTGTTAAGTCGATGATAGACAGAAATCAAAAGATTACAGATGATGTGCCTACTGCTCCATTCATCCATGAGCCTTTAGTCTGTTCTATCCTGGACACATATTTGAGGTAACATCAGTCTCCACTAGTAGGGCTGCCCGATAAATCGTGTGCGATATTTAACACGCATCTTGTCAGTAAAGCCAGTTCAGTAATCAGCGGTAAATTTCCATCACATGCGTGGTTTCACATGGAGCAGCATTTACTACACAGAGCCGTTTTTCACTGACAAGCTGTGCAAAACCACGTTGATAATGAATGAAATACTTCATATGTGGTATTTAGATATTCTTAGTGAACTTTCAGTGAAGCCTGGTGGAGAAGAGGGGAGAAAGGGAATCATAAATGAGTAAGGAGAGAAGTTTGGGCAAGGCTCTTTTTGGAGAGCTCTTCTCTTTAACGAAGAACCATCAATTATTGTGCGTTACCTGCTCCCACTGCAGTTTAGTACCACTTCAAAGTGGGTGGGATTATATAACTAATAGTTACTGTGCGTTCACATCGCAGGCAATAGCATCCAGCTGCAGCCCCGCAGACTCACCTCCGGCTAGACACCACTGGCTGGACACCAGTGGATAGACAGCCTACGTCATTTCCGTTTTCTCCGTCATTTCCGTTTCGCCGCTAATTTCCGTTTTCACCGCTGGATGGACAGCAATTTTATTTCCTATTTTCACCTCTGGATTGACAAATTTATTTTATATTTTCACCTCTGGATAGACAGCATATTTAGTTCTCACCTCTGGATGGACAGTATATTTATTTTACATTTTCACCTCTGGATAGACATTTATTTTATATTTTCACCTCTGGATAGACAGCATATTTATTTTCTGTTTTCACCAGTGGATAGACAGCATTCTTTGCAGGCTTAATTGCACACGTCTTTTCCGTATTGTCATTTTACTTTTATGACTTAAAATATATAATATAAAAGCTGTGTGCAAATTGAAATATGATCTTTATCATATCTCTTTACATAAAACAATTCTCAATAATATACTTAATATTATAACATCAATAATTCATGCAAACTGCATTCACAAGAACCACCTTGAAAATATATATTGTTCAGATCATATCACTATTTTTTGTGACAAATTCAGCCTAGATCAATGGACTATAACGTTTTGTCAATACAACAGACTTGTACATGTTAATTGACCACAGTTATTTGCCTTGCCCATTTGGATATTCAATTCTTATTTTTTTTTTTTTTTGTAAATGTAACCACTTCTGTTTTTAAAATATACGTAGATTCACATGTTCAGACAATTTACCAAACAATCCAGATCAAATTAACACTTCATGGTTTTGCAATATTTATTGGAAATTACACAATCTAATTAGTAAAATGACGCTTTCAACATCATCATAACTTATATTAAACATCAGGCATTTACACGTGCATAGGGAAAAGTACTAACGTTACTTCAACAAAAAACAAAAAAACATAGCTAGCTAGCAAACTCTCGTGTGCATAGACAACCTAGCATTTTAGACTATTCTCTGCCAAGACTGTTCTATGAGATCTCGTTAACTGGGTACAATCTTCACACATCCAAGTGAAAAAAAACGTATTTACAATATTAAATCATACCACTTAAAGAACGATTTAATTGGAAAATCAATTGTAGCAACCTAGCTCTAGAATTGAGGCACACCAGAGTTCACTAATACCTTTAAAAAACACGACACAGTACCTTGAAAACACGACGATTTTTTTAACTAGCTAGTTTGTGCATTTGAATTCTGACATGACCTATAAATCATCGACAGTTTATTATTTTTTCTTACCGCTGACATCTGCATGGCGCGTCAAAATTGAAAAGTGAATGACGATACGGAAATGACGTCTGCTGTCCATCCACTGGTGTCCAGCCACTGGTGTCTAGCAAGAAGTGAGTCTGCGGGGCTGCAGCTGGATGCCCCTCATCGCAGGCGGCGAGAGCGTCAAAGTGGCCGGAAATCATTCATTTTTAATGTGAGCCGGCGGCGAGTAGCGGCGCGGCGCGGCGCGTCTTGGATGGTGAGAGCGTCGAGGAGAGTTGAAATCAGGTCAAATTTATGGTAATGAGCTATGACGCGGTTCGGCGGCAACCAATCGGAATGTAGAAGTCCTCCGCTTGAGAGGATTCCAGAGAACGCAGCTCTGTAAACTTTGGTTCCGACCACATTAGTTCCCAAGCAAAATGGAGGAGAGGTTAATTATTGCTGTGGCGGGTTTCCCGATAATATATGACGTGTCCCTGTTTGCGTAATTTGATAAGAAGGTGCGCAACACTATTTATAGGGGACATTTTCCCGCTAGAATGTTTGTTTTTCAGCGGGAATGCAATTAATTTGCTCAAAACAACACCGATTTGACCAATTGCATTAAGGCTACACTTCAATCTGGACAGTTTGTAATGTAGGCTGCACACAAATTAATGTTAATTAAAGACCAAGGCTAGTAAATGTCTCCTATAATGTTGAAATTAGACTAGAACTTAACCATGAACACAAATCCACACCACACAAATGGCTTTTAATTGGTTTATTTTGTTAGCAAACATGTGACTACAATAAAGTTCTTTCCATCGATCAATTTCTCACTTTCACATTTAAAATATTTCATGAGGTTAACTTATACCCTGCTTGTGGTCAGTCTGCACAAGATCAACACGCTTGTTTGCTTTGCGGCCCCTTTAAATACAAGACAAGCATACGATCTACGTCAGAGCGTCAGAGCGTCCACGAATCTTTCTACAGCGTTGCTGGCAGGGCGGCCAGGGCGAATTTTGACGCTCTCGCCGGCGGCGGTGTGAACGCACAGTTATAGTGTGTTATCAGTCGAGAAAAACTGAAATACAAATTACTAACAAGTTGTATCCTAAAAATAAAAATGAATTCTGAGGTTAACAGCTAAATGTATGACAGTAAAAACAGCGGCTCGTGACGCCGGAAGACACAAGAACACAAAACGCTGAAAAGGGCCGTAGCTCCACAAGGTGAATGATGAAAATTATTTATTGACTGAGTGTGATCATTTGAAATGAAAGGTAATTTTGATAGCAATAATAAAAATTTTAATACTACAATAAAAACTAAATGATTGATTTCAATGACCACAAATAGAGAAAAGCACATAAACATATGGTCACTCAGCAGGACTCTCACACACTGATCTTACTGTCTATATGAGGATTTATTACACATTTATTCTGACATATTATTTCACTGACAGAAGTTCAGCTGCAGTATTTATGTCATGAAGAGAAAAGAAGAGACTCTATAACATCTCACTGTTACTGATTTATCATGCAGCTCAAAGGATTATGGGTAGAATCTCTTGTCAGTCTATTCGGATTCATCAACACAGTTTCACTGATGATCCAGAATCAAACCCAAACCCAGGATAGAGCGGCTGAGTGAATGTGGTCTGGACTGTGTGGATGAGGCTCATTGTGTCAGAGACGCTGTAGAAGGACAGAGTTCCTGCACTGTGATCCACAAACACTCCTATTCTACTGCTGATGGACTTCACAGGGAGAGCTCTTTGTTTGTTATTGTGCCAGAATAAGTATCTAGAGGGAGAGCAGATCAAACTCCAGGACTTGTCATTATATCCAAATGCACACTCATCACCCTCTCCCTTCCTGCTGATGCTCTTATATGACACTGATATAAACACACCATCATCTCCACTCCACTCAATCTCCCAGTAACAGCGTCCACACACACTCTCTCTACACAACACCTGACACCACTCATCAAATCTGTCTGGATGATCAGGATACGACTGATCTGTGAGAGTACCAGTAATCACTCTGTTGTTCTCAGACAGACGGAGATATTTATTCACTGTGTTCAGATCCAGAGTGAGCTGATGGGAATCTGATGGAGATAAAACACATCAGAATCAGGAATTATGAATCTGTTTGATCTTTTCATGTAGCTGAACTCTTCATGTTCAGTGTATCATCAGTGTCTCAGTACAGATGAACAGATATCTGTGCAAATCATAATTTACATCATCAATTATAAAACTCTTCTTTCACCTTCTACAAGAAGAACATGAACACACTCAGTGAGTTTTCTGCTTGTTTTCTTACTGACTTACATTGTAGGAAGTCGTTCCTGGTTCTGGGAACAATGTTGGTGAATGTGACTGTGGAAATCAACAGACATGAACAGTGTGATTCTCATGATCCTGCATCCATTCCTAACACATTTCTAATATGATGTTCTCCATGATATGAGATGATGATGGACTGGTTTCTGAGAGCAGATGAATCTCCAGGACTTTACCTCTGTCTGAGATCTTCTTGAGCTCCTCTTTGCAGAAATCCTCCAGTTTGTCTTTTAGCTGATGGACAGATTCTCTCAGGCCATCAACAGAGACGAGAGAACTGAAGAGATCATCATTTACGTCTGTAGATTCAGGAGGTGCTGAGAGAGACTGGAAACTCTACAGAAAACAGAAATCAAAACTCATCAGCTCCACACTTCACCCAATAACCTGCTCCAACATCAGATTCAGCTTCACTGATCTCAATCCAGCACTTTCACAGCATCAGCTTCATTCTTCTCATATTCATTACATCACATTAAAGCTACAGATTCTAATATTTGCCACTTACACTCTATGCAAACTTTCTAGGAAATAGTTTGGATGATAAAACATCTGCTTAGAACGGGAAATGTCCATCTAACAGCTCAAGCACATCAATGGAGTCTCATTGCAGGGTTGAGTAGATTTGCTCAGGAAAAGCCGCTAAAAGTCTCCAATTAGATTGACCATTATTTATAACTTTAGAGTGATTAGAGACACTGAAACTTCACAAGGACCCTTAAGACACGCTCAGGTTTAGTTTGATTTCAATACACTGAAGCATTGCTAATATACAGCCTCACTTCATGTTTGGGGTCTTCATGATCAAATTCATCAATGTGTTACAGGCAAATAAAAATCAGTTTTATCATGTTTGAGGATCACCTGATCCAATTTTGATGAACGTTACTCAGAATCAGTACTATTGAGTTCACTGATTTCACCATGATGTAATAAATCAGAAGGAAAAATGAGGTAAAAGCTGAAATATTAGTGAAGTTTTGAACTGTTGGTGGCGCTAGTGGTGTTTGACAGATAAATATATTTTCCAGAGGAAAAAAGCTCAGAGAAATGATTCCTAAGAGATTTTCAGAGCTGAAAGCCATTTGTAAGTGTTTGTAACTCTTTCAGAAGGAGATGATCAGATGAGAGTTTGATGGTAACGCTTTAAATTACAACCCGCAACGTACTGCGTAAGTAAACAGAATTTACAGTGTAAGTTTTTTGTAATTATAGTCTACCTATTCAGTACCTCCGTGTAGGTATACGGCAATAATATGTGAAGTTTGGGGAATAAAGGGGTAATAACCTGTAAAATTACAAATTATTTCTACTGTAAGTATTTTGAAACTAAGGGATACCTATTCTAATATTACATGGTATGTACACTATACAACAATCTTATATTTGCAAGCGATTTAGCAAAAAACATACACTGTGTAGGCCTACTTTTTAAACACGCTGGGTCATTGTTTCAATCCAAACGATCGGTTGAGACTGTTTAGGAAGCTGACTTGATTTGACCCGATTTGGGTTGATATCAGCAATAAGTAACCCAAGGGTCCTGGGTTAGCAACAGTGTTGTCAAGTCCGTGGTTTTCCAGGGGAACCCCCCTCGAAACGCAATTGGGCTATTTTTGAGTAGCAATTCACGATTCAAACGTGAACGGTTCAGTGTGCAACGACTTCCATGTCTGTGGTGCTTAAGATGGAAACGTGAAAAAATAGGGAAAAAAAATGATCGAAGTGCAGAGGAGGGACAACTTTGAAACTGTCTGGAGTGTGTTCGTTTAAAACTGGAGCAGTGAATGTGCTGATCGGGAACTGGAAACAGCTTGAATGGCGCTTGAGACGAGTCTATCTGTGTTTGCGGCGCTCATGACAGGAATATGTGTCAAAAATACAAGAAAACTAATCGAAGCGAAGAGGAAAGAGATTTTTGAAACTGACTGGAATGTATTCTTTTAAAACTGGAGGGTTTTGTCCGAGTATGTTCTCACAACATTGAGCGGCGATTGAAACCAAGAACTGTGAACTAGTCAACATGGTGCTTGAGGACGTGGACCAAGATGGTAAAAATCCTGTCAGTTCGCTATAATACACAGTTTAATCTTGACTTTCAGTGTTTATTACTGTGTGTTTGTTGACGTGGTGGTTTGACCATAATAGTTTAACTTGGTCAGTGGGTGAATGAACAAATTGAACAAAATCTTAAATTTGTTCTTAAACAAGCTTTTCAAAAGAATTTGGTTTAACTGTATAAGCTGTACAAGTATGGCGTTGCTTTGCTTTTTTCTGAACTGGTGTAATAAATTTGTATCTTTTATTATCTGTTGCATGTGTTGTTACTGTTGTCATATTGTGTGATATTAATTTAAAACCCCAAATTTCAAATAACATTTGAATTAAATAAATCAGTCACCATGTTTATTGATATATTAAAGGGAAGGAAGGAAAGGAAAGGACGTGACGTGTGGCCAAGTATGGGGACCCATACTCGGAATTTGCAATGCTGCAGCGCCCGGGGAGCAGTTGGGGGTTTGGTGCCTTGCTCAAGGGTTTCACCTCAGTTGTGGTATTGAGAGCGCTGGACATTCACTCCCCCCACCTACAATCCCTGCCGTACCTGAGACTTGAACCCGCGACCTTCGGGTTACAAGTCCGACTCTCTATCCATTAGGCCACGACTGCTATATTTTTTTCTGTAAACAGCTGGAAAGAGTTAAGCTTGTTTTAAGCTGCATTGAACCTTGATGGTATATCATGCAAACTTATTTGGTGATAGTGGTGTTGGGAAGTTGCTGGTGTGAAGTTTCTGAGATCGACGAATAAGCTTTCATAAGGTAAGCTGACTTGGGAATTATAAATCATATCTGAAACTCATTAACTCATTTCACTAGATGTCCAGTTTTGTTGTTCAGTAATCATCATGTTTCCTTTAATAATAGAATGTTTAAAAATACCTAGGCCTATAATAAAATACCAGTATTAAATTATAAAAAGAATCATTTTTCTAAATCACTCCCAAACATAAGATTATTGTTTAGGCCATACAATGTAATATTAAAATAGGTACCCCTTAGTTTCAAAATACTTACTGTATAAATGATTTGTAATTTTACAGGTTGTTACCCCTTTATTCCCCAAGTTACCATATTATTCCCCTATACCTACACAGAGGTACACTATAATTACGAAAAAGTTACACTTTAACTTCAGTTTACTTTCGCAGTTCTTTGCAGGTTGCATACCCCCTTATTACCCAAATGTAACACATTGTTCCCTTATACCTACACGTACGTTCTTTATAGGTACACTATAATTACAGAATCGTACACTGTAAATTCAGTATACTTACATAGTTCTTTGCGGGTTGTAATCTAAAGCGTTACCAGTCTGACTGATGATTATATAATAAGACACTCATGAAATGTTTCTCTGTGAGTCTCGTGTCACAGCAGGATCTGCTCAAGTCCACTATGATCCTGTTCTTCTAGATCTGTGTTACCTGCAGGAACTGGATGTGATCCTGTGTGTGTGAAAGCTGCTCCAGCTCAGCGTCTCTCCTCCTCAGATCATTGATCTCCTGCTCCAGTCGCTCCAGTCGTCCTTCAGCTCGACTCACTGCTTGCTTTTCCTGATCTCTGATCAGCCGTATCAGCTCAGAGCGGCTTCTCTCAATGGAGCGGATGAGCTCAGTAAAGATCCTCTCACTGTCCTCCACTGCTGTCTGTGCAGAGCGCTGTTAGGACACACAGTGATTCAGGCTTCAGTGAGTCTGAACTGAGACTGAGACAAACTTCTCTTCTTCTCCAGACTCACCTTATGAGACTCCACAGCCTCTCTCAGCTGCTGAAGATCTTTCTCTCTCTGCTGGATTCTCTGCTGGAGCGTCTTCTGCGTCTCCTTCAGCTGCTTCTGCAGGACAAACAGATGATAGTGAATCTCACAGAAAACTACTGGCACTAAATCATCATGTGAACAGATGAATCCAGTAAAAGTGGAGCTGATAACTAATGGCTGTAGGTTCAAACTCCAGAAGTGATGATCGGTTACAATCATTATACATGAATTATCATGAAGCATAAGGAGTGTCAACAATGAATTGTCAGCAGTTTCATCAGTGTCTAGTTTTAAATACCTGTTTCTCTGTCCTCTGTTCTGCAGCTGATACAGTGTCATGGTTTTTATGTTCATCCATCGTACACAGCATACATATACATTTCTGATCAGTGCGACAGAAAACCTCAAGGAGCTTCTCATGTTTCTGGCAGATCATCTCCTGCAGTCGTCCAGTGGCTTCAGTCAAATTGTGTCTCTTTCTTTTAAACAAACTCTCATGTTGTTGGAGGTGATTCTGACAGTAAGAGTTCAGACACACCAGACAGGACTTGATGGCTTTGTATTTTCTTCCAGTACAGACATCACACTGCACTTCTCCAGCTCCAGCGTCACAGTCAGCAGGAAGTTTCCTCTTCTTTTCCTTCTTCTTCTTTAATTTCGTCACCACTTCAGCCAACATGGTGTTTCTAGCTAAAGCAGGTCTTGAGCTGAAGGTTTGTCTACACTGAGGGCAACTGTAGACTCTCATCTGATCCTCCTGATCCCAGCAGGCTGTAATACAGCTCTTACAGTAACTGTGTCCACAGGGAATGGTCACTGGATCTTTCAGGAGATCCAGACACACTGGACACAAGAACTCCTTCTGATCCACTGAAATTCTGGCTTTTGCCATTTTACTGCAAGAATAGACACACAACAGCTCAGCTACACTTTCATTTTCTCTTTCCCTGAGGTCACATGTTTCCTGTTTCCTGGTTCTGTGTTTGAGTGACGTGTGTGTCTGCAAGTATATAAAGCAGGGTCCTCATTCACAAACACACAGCTATGGAAAATGAGTCAGTTAACCACCTGAGTGAAACCATCAGTGCCATTTTACAATGGGGTCTACAGCTTATACTAAACCTCCGTTTCGTTTAGTTAAATGTATGATACTTGCATTGCCTTGACCATTAAACAAGTGTCCAGATGCAGTCTCTGATGAAAGTCTTGATGGTTTGAAAGTTTGGTGGTGTTGGAATTGTAATTGTATGGAAGAGTGATGAACTTCAAAGATATTATTCTGACGCGGTGGTGATTGGGAGAGTTTTCTCCCTGGTGGAAAATGAAGACATGACCTGAGACCGTAGCTGAGGCCTGCTAAGCCGCTGTGCCGGCCCTGGGACTTAGCAACCAGAAGACGAAGTGGAAGACGGGAAGGTGATGAGAGAAGAGCCAAGAGACTATAGAGACAAGCCGGGTCACTGATGTGAGGCCTTTTAACTTACTGTGGAGGTCACACCTCCGGGGGTTAAAACAACCAATTTTGAATTACACCTTTGGAAGGAAAGTTTACAACTCTTTGTCTTTGAGTATGGTATTTTGCATATGTAACTGGACTGGGTGCTGATGCAAAAACTATTAAAGATTCTTAGAGCACTAATGTTGCATGGGTATCAACATATAATATACACTCTCATTTAGATCATCAAAATTCAAATTCGTAGATACCAAACATGGTATAGGTGAGGATATATTAACTAGGGATTCTATCATAAGCATGCATAACAGTATACAATACAAAAGACAATGTACAGGAACAGTAATAATATACACAATGATGAATGACTTGAATTAAAACAAAAGATCAGTTTACTGAAAGTTTTCAGGTTTACAGGGATGACTTTAGCAGCGCACACACATACTAATTGTTCTCTTATTCTAGCACACTCTCAGTACTGCACAGCATTACGGGCAATGCTCTTAAACGGGAACAGCACAATAAGTGACTATATAAACTGTTTATGTTCTTATTATTGAATTGTAATGAATTAAACCTTATATTAAACATTCTCACTACTAATACTCTAATTTAAGTCACAACCTAGCTCATCGCATGCACACTGACTCTCTATCACTTAATGACTGTCTACTTACTGGTCCTAACCTAAATCCAGATCTGCTCAGTATATTGATAAAATTCAGACTGCATGAAATTGCATTTACAGCAGATATCAAAAAAGCTTTCTTGCAGATTTATCTTGCTGAGAAGGACAACCTGCAACCTGGATTTTGAAAAACAAATTATTGCAGTGGTCAAATCAAGTTTCTTCCACTTACGGCGTTTATCGAAAATTAAATCTCTACTCTCTGTAAAACAGTTTGATCAAATTATTCACTTGTCTATTTTATCTAGTTTAGATTACTGTAATTCACTATATTACAGCATAAGCCAGTCTTTGTGTTTAAAGATGGTCCAAAATGCTGTTGCAAGCATACTGACAGGTAGACGGAGGTTTGATCACATCTCGCCCATCCTTATTTCGCTAAACTGGTTACCAATCAAATTTAGAATTGTTTTTAAAATTTTAACTTTTGTTTTTAAATCTCTACATAATCAAGCACCATCATATTTTCTGAAGCAATCTCCACTCACAAACCAAATAGGTCTCTAAGATCCAGTAATCTTGATCTCCTCTCTGTTCCTAGATCAAGGTCCCACAACAGAGGTGATCGAGCCTTCGCTGTAGCTGGTCCTCATCTATGGAACAAATTACCAACTGCATCCGCTTTACCAATTTTCAAATACCTGCTTAAAAAACATACATTGTCAAGAGCTTTTAGCTAGCCGTGTCAATTGTATTGTTATCCTGTGCTTTGTTATATTGTGTTTTCAAATTTGTTTGATTTTAGTTGTATTGTACAGCACTTTGGATCAACCGAGAGTTGTGTGAAAGTGTTTTATAAATAATTAAAGAAAGAAAGAAAAAGAAAGACAGACAACATTCCCCACCCCATGAAAAACTGTTAATCAACTTTCTTTCTTTCTTTCTTTCTTTCTTTTCGGTGTCTTCTTAACACAGTCTCTGTGGATATGCGAACAGCACAGGATCTAACTTTGCCATCTCTGTCTGGAAACAGCTCTTCCATTTTTCCTAATTTCCAGGTTTGTCTTGGCATGTTGGCATCTCCGAAAAGAACAATGTCACCTGTTTCCAGCTCAGTAGGTTTCTGTGTGCTGCAGGAATGTGCAGATTTCAGGTCTAGCAGGTCTTTCCTCCAGCGATTCCAAAGGTTGGTCATGAGTCGGTTTCTGTATTTCCACCACCTTGTCATTTCTTCCTTACTCACAGTGGAATGATCATGGTCTGCAGGGAGTGGTTTTGGCGGCAGTGAAGTTAGCCGTTCCCCAACCAGGAAGTGTGCAGGTTTCAGTGGCTGTGGCTCGTCAACCTCATTGTGAACAAAAGTAAGGGGTCTGGAATTCAGTGTGACTTCTATTTCTTTGAGGAATGAAGGCATTTCTTTAAAAGTGAGCGATGCTCTTCTTAGCACCTTTTTACAGACCTCACTATCCTCTCCCAAAATCCACCCCACCAGGCCGCTCACTCTAAAGCAGGGGTGCCCAACCCTGTTCCTGGAGAGCTACCTTCCTGCAGAGTTCAATTCCAAACCTGATCATACACACCTGTCTGTAATTCAGCCGGCAGTCATATCACCCTGCAGTGCAAGACTGGTTGCCCACTGAAGCTAAGCAGGGTTGAGCCTGGTCAGTATCTGGATGAGAGACCTCCTGGGAAAACTAGGTTGCTGCTGGAAGAGGTGCTAGGGAGGCCAGCAGGGAGTGCTCACCCTGTGGTCTGTGTGGGTCCTAATGCCCCAGTATAATGATGGGGACACTGTCAACAAGTATTGTCCTTCGGATAAGACGTCAAACCGAGGTCCTGACTCTCTGTGGTCATTAAAAATCCCAGGATGTCTTTCGAAAAGAGTAGAAGTGTGACCTCAGCATCCTGGCCAAATTTGCCCACTGGCCTTTGACCATCATGGCCTCCTAACAATCCCCATATCTACTGATTGGCTTCATCACTCTGTCTCCTCTCCACCAATAAGCTGGTGTGTGGTGGGCGTTCTGGCGCACTATGGCTGCCATCGCATCATCCAGGTGATGCTGCACATTGGTGGTGGATGAGGAGATCCCCCCTTACAATGTAAAGTGCTTTGAGTGCATAGAAAAGTGCTATATTGTAACAATTTCAACTTATCTTACTTTAAGTCTTATTGTTACCAAAGGATTCATTTTTGGGTAATCTTGTTTTAAATAGTTTACCAACCATCAATTCAATAAAGCATGTGCAAAACATAAGACTCTCAGGGATTCAATGCATGTAGTAATAAACATAAACTTCAGACAAACATTGTTCAACCCTACAGCACAATGAACAGCACATTGGAAGGTAAATAAGTAAATTGAGTCCAAAAGGCAAACACTGATACCTATAAAGGCACAGATATCCAAATACCATCCATCAGAGTCCACAAGAAAGCAGCAGTCCAAAAAAAAACAAAACAAAAAAAAAAAAACAATAATCCCAGCAAAAATTAAGAAGTAGTAAAAGGGAAAAAAAACTCAATCAGTCTCACCCACATTATCTTCTCAGGGACTCCTGATCCCAACTGCAATGCTCCAGGAAAAAAGGGAAAAATAATCCACAAACGATCCGAGACAGAGAAAACATTCTTGTTCGCTGAAAAATATCAATCAACTTCCCAATTCCAGGTAACTGCCAGGTCAATCGTGGCCAGATATATGTTAAATCCATGGCACTGGCACTAGTGAGAGCAAGGCATTTCCCAGCACCTTTATTTGCCAGCCTCTCAGAGCATGCCCTAGTCCAACCATGTGCCATCACCTTAAAAAAAATGGCCACCAGTTCCTACTTCCTTAAATAGTGGCCTTTTTCAATAAGAGTCCCTATATACAAATACAGCCAGCGGCTACTAAGGGAGGTTTCCCCAGAAAGGTTTTAAATTAACAATGTTCATTGTTACTTCTTTATCATTTGGGTGAACCCATTTGACTCTATAATTGACTGGCCCCAGCTTACTCTTCACCCTGGCTGGCCCTGACCAACGTGGAGCTAATTTAGAGGAGTAATATTCAGAAGCTTTGGAAACAGGATGGGCCCTCACCCAGACCAGGTCGTCCACCTGAAAGTGCACCTCTCTTCTATGGGTATTATAATACCTGGTTTGTCTAAGTTGTGCCTCTCTTATAGATCTTTTAACTTCTTCAGCAAGTTGTTGTTGTCTTTTTAATATGGAATAAGAAGTTTGAGAGAGGTTTGGTGCATAATAGATCAATCTCTCTAGAGGTCCTTGCAGAGGTCTTCCCAAAGTGAGCTCTGCAGGAGTCCTATTGGTAGTTTCATGCTTGGCATTATTTAATGCAAATCGGAACTCTGCCAGCCACTTATCCCATTCTCTGTGATTCTCCCCCACATAAGAAGCCATCATGGTTTTTAGGGTCCTATTAACCCTTTCAGTAAGGTTGGTCTGAGGGTGATAACTGGTGGTTAATTTTTGAGTCACACCCCAATTCTTGCACAAGTCAACCAAGAGCTGGCTGAGGAACTGTGGGCCTCGATCTGAAAGGAGGAACTTGGGCACTCCCCATCGATTGAAGATTTCATCCTTCAAGATTTGACAGATGCGTGGTGTTTTACTGTCTCTTAAAGGAAAAAGTTCCACCCATTTCGTAAAGTAGTCAACCACCACCAGAAGAAAAATATTGCCCTTCTTACTTCTCGGAAACGGTCCCATAAGGTCAATGCCAAACATATAACCTGGCTCATTTACTTCAGTTGACTGAAGAAAACCCGAAGGTTTTGTATTGGAAGGTTTGTATTGCTGACACACAACACATTCTTTAACGTGTTTCCACACATCCTTCCTAACTTCAGGCCACCATGCCACCTCCAAGATTTTCAATAGGGTCTTCATCCTCCCAACATGAGCCCCCAAAGGATTATTGTGAAAGTAACCGAGGAAAGTGAGGACAATTGACTTGGGCACTACCAACTGGTATTTGCCACCACCAGCATATGGCATAACTCGATATAACACGCCCTGCTGGATTTCCCATCTCATCCGATCGCTTAGTTCATCTTCATATCTACTTTGGCCATCAATTCCTTTACATACTCATCTTGTTCTTGAGATGCTGCTATTCCAGCCAATTAGGTGGGCAACTCAAAGTTCCAAAGGGAGGTCCTTTTGTTTACACATGTTGCCACAATTGCTTGATCCTGACTGGACCTTGACAGGGCATCAGGCACCACATTCATTCTCCCTTTCCTGTATTGCACCTGGAATTGGAACCGTTGCAGTCTCAAGGTCCATCTGGTGAGACTGAATGTTGTCTTTGGAGAGTTAAAGGCCCACGATAATGCTGCATGGTCAGTATATACTACAAAGGGTACCCCCTCCAAGTAATGGTGCCATTTTTCTGCTGCCCATACAACAGCGAGGCACTCTTTCTCTGATGTTGAATAGTTTAGTTCTGCTCCCCTTAGATATCTCGAGGCATAAGCGATAACTAATTCTTTATTGTCAATTTTTTGCATAAGTACAGCTCCCAGTCCATTAGCACTGGCATAGGTTTGCACTTGAAAGGGATATTATAAATCTGGTTGGGCCAGCACAGGGGCTTGTTGCAGAGCAGCTTTCAGCTTCTCCACACTCTGCTGGCATTCTTCATTCCATGTCCAAGCAACATTGTTTTTCTGCAAATGATGCAGTGGGGAAGCAAGCTCAGCCAAATGTGGAATGAACTTATGGTACCATCCAATCAGGCCTAAGAACCTCTGCAATGAAGGAAGATCATGAGGAATGGGATATTAATATCAGCTGTCTTTTCTGGATCTACCTCCACCCCTTTTCCTGAGACCACATGGCCTAAGAATCATAACTCGGTCTTAAGAAAATGACATTTCTTTAAATTCAGGGTCAAGTTGGCATTGTGGAGTCTACAAAAGACTGTTTCAAGATCTTGAAGATGCTGCTGTTTAGATGGCGAGTACACAATGATATCATTAATATATACAAAACAGATACTACCTCTCAACTCTCCTGATACCCTTTCCATAAGCCTCTGGAAAGTAGCTCCTGTGTTTTTCAGGCCAAAAGGCATAGTCAAGAAATGGTATAGGCCAAAGGGGGTGATACTTCTAGAGAGACTGGAAAAATGGGTCGGGCTTTCTGGGATGGTACTCAAATGGTTCAGGTCATACTTAGAAGGGAGAGGTTATTATGTGAGTATAGGAGAGCATAAGTTTAAGTGAATGTCTATGACATACGGAGTCCCACAAGGCTCAATTTTTGCACCGCTCTTGTTTAGCTTGTATATGCTCCCACTAAGTCAAATAATAAGAAAGGCAATTTAGTTCTATCACAGCTATGCTGATGATACCCAGATTTACCTAGCCTTATCTCCAAATGGCTATAGCCCCATTGATTCCCTCTGCCAATGCATTGATAAAATTAATAGTTGAATGTGCCAGAACTTTCTCTAGGGGTCAAACAACTAAAAATCAAGTCAAAAATATTGGGGTGATTCTGGAGACAGACCTTAGTTTTAGTAGTCATGTCAAAGCAGTAACTAAATCAGCATACTATTGTTTCAAAAACATTGCAAGAATTAGATGTTTTGTTTCCAGTCAAGACTTGGAGGAACTTGTTCATGCCTTTATCACCAGCAGGGTGAATTATTAGTCTCCTCACCGGCCTTCCCAAGAAGACCATTAGATAACTGCAGCTCATCCAGAACGCTGCTGCCAGGATTCTGACTAGAACCAGAAAATCTGAGCATATCACACCAGTCCTCAGGTCCTTACACTGGCTTCCAGTTATATTTAGGATTGATTTTAAAGTACTTTTACTCGTTTATAAAGCACTCAATGGCATAGGAATTGAATACATTGCAGATATGCTCACTGAATATAAACTTATATTTATATACCACTCAGATCATTAGAATTGAGTCAGATAGAAATACCAAGGGTTAATACAAAACAAGGGGAGTCCGCTTTTAGCTATTATGCCGCCCGCAGTTGGAACCAGCTTCCAGAAGAGATCAGATGTGCTAAAACATTAGCCACATTTAAATCCAGACTCAAAACTCATCTGTTTAGCTGTGCATTTGTTGAATGAGCACTGTGCTACATCCGAACTGATTGCACTGTATTTTATGTATAATCATTTTCTATTCTTAACTGTTTTAAATTCATTTTAAATAAATTTTTATATAATTTCCTTGTTTTTATTGTTGTGATTATTATTTTTTTAATTCCTTGGTTTTTTTTGTTGTGATTGTTATTTTTTAATGACTATTTCACTTCCTTTTATGTAAAGCACTTTGAATTACTACTGTGCATGAAATGTGCTATATAAATAAACTTTATATAAACTTGCCTTGTGTGCAAAAGATTTAAAGCAAAGCTCGCACAACAGGACACGGCTCCATTGCCACGAGACAGAATAACAGAGACCCCTCCATTCCAAGTGACTGGCATAGACTTTGCAGGTCCGCTGTATGTGAAGAATTATCTTGTGCTATGAAAGGCTTATGTTGCTCTGTTCACATGTGCAGTCATCAAAACAATACATTTGGGATTGTTTTCAACTCAGTCAACAGAACGTTTCCTGTTAGCACTCAAGTGATTTGTTTCAAGAAGAGGGCTGTGCAAGGTCATTTATTCAGACATTGCTAAAACTTTCAAAAGAGCAAATCAAGACCTCAGTGATCTGTGGCAAGCCATCAAAGATCCACAACTGCTGGAATACTTCTCAGGGAAGGGCATCACCTGGCACTTCACTCTAGAGCAGGGGTGCCCAACCCTGTTCCTGGAGATCTACCTTCCTGCAGAGATTAGCACCAACCCTGATCAAACACAACTGAACCAACTAATTAGGATCTGAAGGAGAACTTGATAATTTAAAAAAAAAAAAAAAATCATTAGATTTATATTGTGACACGGCCACAAAACAGAGAAATAGTGTTCATTTCAGATATTCAAATCATTTCAAACATTTCTAATAATGCCGTAATAATTGTTTGTTTATATTTTTGTTATGATTATTTATATTTGTATACTGTTTTGAGTTGGAATATGAAGGAGTCTGATTGAAAAAGGCCACTATGTAAGGAAGTAGGAACTGGTGGCCATTTTGTTTTAAGGTGATGGCACATGGTTGGACTAGGGCATGCTCTGAGAGGCTGGCAAATAAAGGTGCTGGGAAATGCCTTGCTCTCACTAGTGCCAGTGCCATGGATTTAACATATATCTGGCCATTGACTGGAGGATTACCTAAATTTGGGGGTTGAGGCCTATTTTTCAGTGAACAAGAATGTTTTCTCTGTCTCGGATCGTTTGTGGATTATTTTTCCTGGAGGATTGCAGTTGGGATCCAGGAATCCCTGAGAAGATAACGTGGGTGAGACTGATCGAGATTTTTTCTCCTTTTACTTCTTCTTCCTTTTTGCTGGGATTATTTATTTATTTTTTTTTTTGGACTGGTTCTTTGTTGTGGACTCTGATGGATGGTATTTGGATATCTGTGCCTTTATAGGACTCATGGACTCATATCAGCGTTTGCCTTTTGGACTCAATTGACTTATTTACCTTCCAATGTGCTGTTCATTGTGCTGTAGGGTTGAACAATGTTTGTCTGAAGTTTATATGTTTATTACTACATGCATTGAATCCCTGAGAGTCTTATGTTTTGCACATGCTTTATTGAATTGATGGTTGGTAAACTGTTTAAAACAAGATTACCCAAAAAAGAATCATTTGGTAACAATAAGACTTAAAGTAAGATAAGTTTAAATTGTTACAGATGGTGGCCTGTACGGGGAAATTCTTGTGAAAAGTAAATTGATGTTCAGCTGCATTGTTTAATTTATCAATGGG
This sequence comes from Tor tambroides, assembly GCA_021397915.2. Lineage (NCBI taxonomy): Eukaryota > Metazoa > Chordata > Actinopteri > Cypriniformes > Cyprinidae > Tor > Tor tambroides. The sequence goes on along the minus strand of JAFVLL020032160.1, from coordinate 901 downwards.
CCTAGTGTTTTATATTCACAATGGAAACTGATAATGCTAATCCAGATGCTGAGGTACTTTCGGTAGATGATGTGGGTGTAGCAGAGTCCCTTCCTTTTAACCCTGTTCCAATTGGAGGCACTTACCGAAACAGAATCTGTAGTGGAAATAAGCTCCCTATTAAGTGGAATGTGTATTGACAGCCCAGCAGAAGAAAGTGATGATGAGGCTCAACCAGTTTTGACTCCTGTAGGGAGTGAGATGGGAAGGAGGAGTTCTGAAATATCAAGTCTGTCTCAATCAGTCCAAGCATTACGTGCTGAGATTAATACATTGAAAGATAACCTTCAAACCTCTAATGAGAGTGCACTGAACCGTGAAGCTGTTTGTCTATGATTTTGCCTATGACTATAGGGCATTGTGCTTGAAGTGGAAAGCTGACCTTCTGGAGGAAGAGGTGGTTCGAAGAATTCTGAATAACTGTAACTCTTCTCTTGCAGGAAGTTTAAGGGGTGCTGTGCATACAGTGGAGCAGTTAGTCAAAGTTGGATCAATGGTGGAAAGAGACCTTAATTCCAAGAGAGAATATTGGGCCAAAGTAAACCAGCTTAAAGTCGGTGAAAAAGGGAAACAACTCAGACAGGTCGCCATGCCAGCATCTCCAAAACTTTGTCCGGGCAAACTCAACATCTAGCTCTAGTCCAATCTACCACACCCCCATTGCTTCGAGTAATTTTGAAAATTCATGGCAGGCAAGTGGAAGGTATCCTAGATACTGGCTCCACGTTCATCTTAATGCAGAGACAAGTTTGGGAAGCACTGGCAAAACCAGGGGCCTGTACCATGAAGCCGGATTAGCTGGCTAGCCAGGTAAGTTTCAGTTTAGTTTGCGCCAACTCTGGGTTTTAGGTACCATGAAAGT
>JAFVLL020032158.1:0-13841 GCA_021397915.2 Tor tambroides | reverse complement strand
ACTTTGAGATTTGTAACTTTGTAGATCGTTTTATGCCCAAACATACACACTACACACTGACTAAAATTCAAAAAGTGAAAAAGCATAATAGGACCTCTTTAAGTTTTCTTTAATTGGTATTAAAAAGGTTTTTATAGTCTTAAGGTCATTGCACACCGAGTCTGAAATTTAGGTTCGAAATTTTCACACGTTAAAAAAAAAAAAAAAAAATGACCTCACGTTGTGTGAATCACGTCTACACACTGACTTCGAAACTTTCGTCCGTCATAAAAATATTCGGACCAGGTTCGATTTCCTGCATTTTCGCATCAGTTGCAAGTATTTTGATACGAAAGGATGACGAATACGAAAAAAAAAAAAAAATTCATACAAAAATTTCGGACTCAGTGTGCAAGGACCTTTACATTTACCTTCATAAAACTTGCAGGAACTTCTACATTAACTCGTAATAAACAAAACAAACTGTTCTTTGCTCTGAGATCCTTAAAAATCTGGATTTTTGAGTCAATGCAAAGGCCAAAGCCACTCAAGACATCCTGCATTTCAGTTTCAGGATATTTTTGTCCTCAGAACGAAGCTGCGCTGGTTTTCAACCTGCAATAATAAAAGCAGCTCCATTTTGAACGGTGAAACAAACATCAGCCTCAGAATTGAATGCTAGTTGGAGCTTGGCAATTTGGAGAGTAATTACCTTGATGTTCGTAGCCACATGGAAATTGCCACCCTTTATATGTATGACCCCTGTGAGGCCGTTATCGCCAGCGACTCGTTCGCACTTTAAATAATTCTCATTACCCAGCTGCCAAAGTCGCAGGTTATTTGAGCGTGAGAATAAATGCTATACGGCTGTAGTGCTAAGAGCTGTCCGATTTTTCTCTCACTTCCCTGGGACGTTAGATTAGAGTTAATTACATAAAACTACGAGTTTGAACTCTTGCCAGCATTTTGTAATCTGGATTAAAGGTGTGATCGCACATAAGGTTGACTCTCCAGCTACGGTTTTCAGTTCAGTCCATTGAACGACACAAAACTGCTGCTGTTGCTGTAATGAATGCGTATCCAGACTCTAGTGTACGTTCCTCTACCAACTTTGCTGAGATATACAACACATATTTGCTAATGGATGCAGAAATTAGCCTATTGTATTTCGTATCTGGAGACTGACTAACACAAATTGCCAATTGTACTCTAAATACTGCCGTCATTAATTAAACATAGAGCTGCTTTTGTTTGTTATTTGAAGTTCAATAGATCCAACAGCTTGAACACACTGTTTAATGCGCATACAATAGCAACTCATTGTTTTCTTTAGTTTGCATGAACATTAAACAAGTGCCAAGTGAATTATACAGAGAATGTTGTTTAGATGTACTGAATTAGACACTGATCTTAACGTAGCTGTGTTTGTTTTTGCTTCTATATGAATTATTTAACATAGCTTTTGAGATATTTGAGATCGTGATGCATGGGATGCTCGATTGTGTAATTCTATGAACAAGATTATTTTTCAAGCTGATTTCCATGAATTTTAGGCTCTTGAGAGAAACTCAATATGTGTCTGCATATGTGCTATGATAAGATGTGATATTAGTTGTGGGGTCATTGCATATTTTTGACATTATTTGTATTATTCTGCTTAATTTTTCATGAAACCTTGAGGCATATGAGGTTTGGGATGCATTAAAATAAGTTTTGGATCCAAATGGTGCAGATTTGTAGCAGAAGGAGGCAGATTTGTACTAGGCACCTTGCGGGTTTAATGACTGAACTAGTTTGACCTGAAAAAATTTGCTCAAGGATTAGACAAATCCATGTTATTTCATTCAGACATAACAACAAATATGCACCCTTTGCAGAATATGTTTTGGTAAAAGCAGCTTAATTTGTGCCAAAACAGTCTGGATCTGGTACAGAATGAATTTGTCTAGTCCTCTAGTGAATTAGAGAGATCTGACAGCACTGTTTAATTACGTTTTCTTTAGTCATTTGTAACATTAACTAAGGTTAATAAATGCTGTAGAGGTATTTGATGTCGTTAGATGTGTTAATTTCAGCATTTACTAATACATTTTCAAATGTTGAAGTTGAGTCTGTTAACTTTTTTGGTAAAATGAAATGCACTTTCGGTCAACCTCTAGTCATTGCATATTTCTGTCATGATTTGTATTGTTATTATCTTCATTATTCATGATCCTTTTATGAAATGTGAGGCATATGAGTTTTCAGATGCACTAAAAAAGATTTTGGATCAAAACGGTGCAGATTTATACCAGAAAAAGCTGGATTTGTACCAGACACTTTACAGGTTTAATGACTGAACTAGTTTAACTTGAATTTTTTGAGAGTATAAGACAAATCCATGTTATTTCATTCAGGCATTGAGAAAAATATGCATACTTTTCAAAACTTGAACATGAACATTTTCATCTAAATGTACTGATCTAGACACTGATCATGAGCATTGCTGATTTCTTTTTCCAAGTAACTAGTTAAGTAACCCACTACTTTTTAATCTGTGATAAAATACCTGAGTTACTTTTTCAAATAAGTACCACCAGTTGCTTTGTTTTTCTATGTATTGACTGGCAGCTCTGGGGTTGCCATGTTGAGAGAAATCGGGAGTAAGTGCAGCGCATTATGTGAACATGATGTTACTGCAGTTAGACTAAATGTCAGCATGCATTTATTCATCTCACTTGCACAAAAACAGATTCAGTATTCCTCAAAGTGAATAAAACTCAGAACTCAGAATGTGATGCAAACCTGCAATAATTAAATATGCTAAATAACACAAATATCCTTTATGTACTTTATCCCATTTTATTAACCTCTGTCTTTGCTGCTGACCTGCGATGATTCAATGCAACCATACTAATAAGCAAAAATGACTTAGATAAACATAACAATTGTGTTTTGGTTTTTTTTATTTGTGACTCTGGACCACAAAACCAGTCTTAAGTCACTGGGGTATATTTGTAGTAATAGCCAAAAATACACTGTATGGGTCAAAATGATTGATATTTCTTTTATGCCAAAAATCATTAGGATATTAAATAGAGATTATGTTCCATGAAGATATTTTGTAAATTTCCTACTGAAAAATATATCAAAACTTAATTTTTGATACGTAATATGCATTGCTAAGAACTTCATTTGAACAACTTTAAAGGCGATTTTCTCAATATTTTGATTTTTTTTTGCACCCTCAGATTCCAGATTTTCAAATAGTTGTATTTCAGTCAAATATTGTCCTATCCTAACAAACCATACATCAATGGAAAGATTATTTATTCAGCTTTCAGATGATGTATAAATCTCAATTTTGAAAAATTGACCCTTATGACTGGTTTTGTGGTCCAGGGTCACATTTTATTGTTGAAGAGTATTGAACTTTCTTCTCCTGTATCTTATCCTTCAAGCAATCCAGAATGGAAACACAACTGAAAGGTTTGTTTGAGCATTCTGAATTTACATTTTCTTTAGCCTGAGGCTTATTCATTTCACTTTTGGTGTGTAAAGGTTTTTACATTTGCCAAAAATATAACTTTTTTTTATATTAAAAACAAACAAGCAAGCCCAGCCCAGATTTAAAAAGTAATGCAAAAGTAATGTAATGCATTACTTTTCATAAAAGGTAGCTAAGTAACGTAATTAGTTACTTCTTTATGGAATAACACAATATTGTAATGCATTGCTTTTAAAAGTACGCATTGTTTTCCCCAACATAACATACTCGTTTATTCGCTTTTGCTTCTATATTAATTTAAGACGTGCAGAGACTGTGTAAATACGATTATTATGCATGCAAATGAAAATTCTGTTCAAGGAAAAATACATTTTAGTTTTTTGTGTCTGCATATGTGCCATTTTGTGCACATTTTCAACATTATTTTATTATTGTTATGCTTCATTTTTCATGAAACTTTTATGAAATTGGAGGCATATGAGGTTTAGAATGCACTAAAGGGGTTTTGGATCCAAATGGTGCAGATTTGTACCAAAAGAAGCCGGATTTGTACCAGACACTTTGCAGGTTTCATGATTGAACTAGTTTGACGTGAAGAATTTGCTAGAGGAATAGACAAATCCATTTTACTTCATTCAGACGTAGCTAAAAATGTGCACACTTTTCATTTAAAAACACTGAATTAGACACTGATCATAACATACAGTTGAAGTCAAAAGTGTACATACACCTTGCAGAATCTGCAAAATGCTAATTATTTTACCAAAATAAGAGGGATCATACAAAATGCATGTTATTGTTTATTTAGTACTGACCTGAATAAGATATTTCAAAAGTTTACATCCCCTTGGTTCTTAATACTGTGTTGTTAGCTGAATGATCCACAGCTGTGTGTTTTTGTGTTTAGTGATAGTTGTTCATGAGTCCCTTGTTTGTCCTGAACAGTTAAACTGTCTGCTGTTCTTCAGAAAAATCCTTCAGGTCCCACACATTCTGTGTTTATTTTTTTTGTGTGTGTATTTGAACCCTTTCCAATGACTGTATGATTTTGAGATCCATCTTTTCACACTGAAGACAACTGAGGGACTCATATGCAACTATTACAGAAGGTTCAAATGCTCACTGATGCTCCAGAAGGAAAAAACCATGCATTAAGGTGCATTGTTTTTTAATCTATTTACTTTTGCTTCCATATGAATTATGTAACATAAGTTGGCATGAAGATCTGTGTCAGCCAATGAAGTGTGAGTGAATGTCTCTCTGGGACTCTTCCACGGCCGGACAGATGTTTTCTCTGGGGGGCAGCGAGAGGTGCATGAGCATCGGCTCCTGAAAGCGCCGGCTCTAATTGTTGCATGTGTCTTTTGAATTCCCCGCTGAGTTCTCCTCCGTTTCTGTTGGGTTTGTCCTCTGCCAAACCTCTCTGCTGTCACTGTGGGAATCCAGCCAAGCCGGCTCTCTGCAGACAAACAAAAAAAGCCCCCAAAATAAAGAAAACCAGCCACTGAGTCCCTGTCGTTCTGGATGAGATCAGAATCGATGTTTTGTGGTATAGATCATTAGCCATTTAGACAAGTGTGTCGGGACATTCTTCTTTATTTTGAGTCGAAGGTTGAAGTGTTTTGGCTCCTAATGTGGCCGTAGTTATCTTGAGCTTGCATTTCAATTTCACAGCTCGTCCTAAAAGCGTTTTACGGCCGGCTGCATGTTTCCAGAAGGTAAGATAAGGTAAAATGAGAAATTAGCCTGGGGATGAAGCAGCAGAGGGATGTAATGATCAGGTAAGGTTGTTTTTCTGAAAAGGAAAAGCTCTGTTTACTCTGGTCTGAATATCTGATCTTTTTTAAAATTTGAGCTTGGGAATCAGCAAATAAGAATCATATCAATCATGCTGTTTTGCCTTTTTTTTTTTTTTTTTTTTTACTACATCAAAAGCAAAACATGATTTGGCTCAAGGGAGAATAAGACATGCAGGACAGAGCCGAAGTTTCTCTCCTGTTTATCTTCGTTTGTGAGTTTTATTTATGCTGCCCATTTGGATTTTCTTTCTTTCTTTCTTTCTTTCTTTCTTTCTTTCTTTCTTTCTTTCTCATCAAGTAATCTTTGGTATCTGAACTGTTGAAGTCTCGCAGCAGGAAATCATCCTCTAAATTAGATTACAGATCAAGGCTTGTGAGAGACAGCAGTATCATCAAATTATCCTTCGGCCTGTAAATTCAACTGACAGCTTAAAATTGGATATATCGCTCAGAAGAGAGCAGCCACTTTAATGAAATTGATACACAAATCCAATTAAATAAGCATAAATTCATATAAATACAGGGGCTTTTTTATAGGCATTAGAGGTGGACAGGTTAATTGTCTCTTGTGATGGAAACAGGCTCCTGTAAAATGCTGTTGCAGACATTTTATGGTTTGAAAAACAAAACACTGATAAGATTTTAGTCAAAATTGAAGTTTCGTTCATGTTGAGGGCGGTGTGTTTGGGGTCATTATTATGTTGGAAAACTGCCATTCTGCTAATGTTCTGCTTCAGAATGTCTCAGTACATGTTGGACTCCATGTTTCCCTCAATGAACCGCAGCTCCTCAGTACCAGCAGCACTCATGCAGCCCCAGACCATGATGCTACCACCTCTTGACTGGCAAACCAAGACACAGTTTTCTTGGTACTCACTCACCGGGGTGTCGCCACACATGCTGGACACCATCTGAGCCATTTCAGTTTCTGTAGACTCATCAGACCACAGGACATGGTTCCAGTAATTCATGCTCTTGGACATGTTCAGCAAACCGTTTGCAGGCTTTTTCTGTGAGCCAGCTTCAGAAGAGGCTTCACTCTGTGATGACAGCCATGCAGACCAACTTGTTGCAGTGTGCGATGTATGGTCTGAGCACTGACAAGCTGACCTTCCACTTCTGCAACCTCTAAAGCAATGCTGGCAGCACTCATGCATCTGTTGTTTGAAGTCATCTTCTGCACCTGATGCACAGCATGAGGACCTAACTTCTTTGATTGACCCTTGCGAGGCCTGTTCTGAGTGGAACCCGTCTTGGAAAACCTCTGTATGACCCTGGCCACTGTACTGTAACTCAGTTTCAGGGTGTTACTGATCTTCTTATAGCCTCGGCCATCTTTGTGGAGAGCAACAGTTCTAATTCTCAAATCCTCATGAGGTGCCATGTTGAACATCCAGTGGTCATTATGAGAGAATATTATAAAGCACCATTTAACTGCTGTAATACAAGATGCAAATTTGTATGGGTCAAGTCAAGCAGGAGCAAAAACATATGAACATGATGAATAGGACATGTGGCTTTGCATGCAGTATAGCTGTTATCACTTAGGGTGTACTCACTTTTGTTGCCAGCTTTTTTAACAATAATGGCCGTATGTTGAGTTATTTTCAGAGGACAGTAAATCTTTACTGCTATACAAGCTGCACATTGACTACTCTAAAATATATCCAAGTTTCATTTCTATAGTATTGTCCCTTGAGAAGATACTGTATACTAAAATGATTGCTGAAATTTGAGGGGTGTACTCACTTTTGTGAGATACTGTATGTATATATATATATATATATATATATATATATATATATATTTGAAGGGCTCTAAATAGCATGCAAGAAAATTGATATTTGCTGACATGGTTAAGGCCTTGCCTAACGGTTTAATTAACTTGCAGTTCCAGAGTGATTAGTCACATGGCATTTACAGCTGAGATGATTGGCTCAAAAAAAACCTGGCAACTGAACTGACCTCCCACGAGCCAAGATGGCGGACTTCAAATTGTGTATTTCCGACAGTCCTGCTCCAGCCGAGCTGCTGCCATTGACGGATGCTTCGTTTATTACAGACCTGTAAACCAAACGACACTAATAAAATATGAGTGTATTTCTTGCAAGCAGTTTCCATCAGCACTAAAGCCAGTTAAACGATCAATATCATGCTCTGAGCACGCAAAAAAGAGTTTGGTTCTCCCTGAGGTAATTTAACACAGCAAACAGAATGACAGAGTTACACTGGGTTTACACGCGGTCATCTCCCTGCCGCATGCATTCAGCTCTCCTCCTCCAGCTATTTTTACTCTGCTAATAAGAATTCATGGCAGGGAGGCACTTTCTCCTGAAACAATGTGTGCAGAATGGTCAGGCTGTGAGAATAACAGCCGGAAAGATAAACAAAGTGATTAATTGCTGTGAGATCCTGCCTGAATGTGAGCAAAACCCTCATGTATCATAGGGCATTCCAATTCATATTCAGGAAAAAAGCACCAGTTTCTGCTGCTCTCCGCAGTTTCATTGTGCGAGAGCTCGGTCACTATCATGCTCTTTGATGTGGAGGGCTGCAGGGCTGCAGGGTTCACGCACACAATAAGCTCTGCCTATCTCGCGCTCTCAGGGATATGAATCCATTTCTGGTCACGAAGAGCGTCATTTCAGCGATTCCCAACCAGGAGTTCTCCGGAGAGCACTTGGAACGATTTCAGTTTCGCCTTGTCGAGCGTGTCTTCGTTACGTGTTAGCTTGTAATTTCTCATTAGAAATGGAGAATGCATTTGCTCGTGGGTGATATCACTCATTTGTTGAGTTTGATTCGATGATAATTGAATTCCGCCGTAAAGCGACGTTGCTTTTGTTAAATGCCTGGCTGGATTTGTTTTAGACATAAATTCGCTGCACTGCTCCAGTGCATTCTCATTGAAATGAATCCTGTTACACAGCTTTACACTCTTAAAAATAAAGGTGGAATCGATGGTTTAAAATCTTTGCACAAAAGGTTCCTTATTGTAGAAAAAGGTTCTTCAGAATAGGCCTGGGTGATAAATGATATTATATTAAGATTACAATGCAATGTATGTCAATAACGATGGTGATCTCTGGATATTTTGACTCGATATGGATGAATCTAGCAGCAGAAATAAAGGCGACAACAGCCAGTCAGTGCGTGTTTTTAATAGGGTTGGGTATCGTTTGAATTTGATTGATTCTGATTCAGGTTCTGCTTATTGTTTTTGATTCTTATTAATTCGCTGTTTTGATCCAGTGGTTTAAAAAACCCAAAACAACAAAAAATGGTAACACTTTAGTATAGGAACCAATTCTCACTATTAACTAATTGCTTATCATCATACCTATTATTAACACATTGGCAGTTTATTAGTACTTATAAAGCACATATTCTGCATGACCATATTCTACACCCCTAATCCTACCCAATACCTAAAGTTAACAACTACCTTACAAACTATTAATAAACAGCAAATTAGGAGTTTATTGAGAGTTTATTAAGTCGTGGTCAATGGCTAGTGAGAATTGGACCTTAAAATAAAGTGTGACAAAAAAACAACAACAAAAAAAAACAAAAAACAAAAACAAGCAGGCCACATAAAACTGGACTCACTTAAGAGCTGCATGATTCTGCATAAATTGAGAATCTCTTTCTTTCTTTATTTATTCAGTTATTTATTAAATAGGGGTTTTTAATAAAATTTAGGTGAAAACTGGATTTCATGAGGCCCTTAATTAAAAGGTGTGTTACTCTGTGAATGTCACGTGTATGTCCATATTTGGTGTTCCTGTTCCTGTCCTCGTTCTGTGTGATCATTAGTTCATTAGTCTCTGTCTGTGTTTGATTACTCCGCACCTGTTTCAGTTCTCCTCGTTTGGTTCCCCAGTATTCTTAAGCCTTGGTTTTCCCCATGTCTGATGTCCGGTATTAGATGTCTGCTGTTGTATTTCTTCCCTACCTGTGCTCCATGTACCCTGTTGGATTATTAAAGACTCTATTTGTGAAATCTCCGTGTTCTCCTCGTTCTTAGCCTCCGTGCTTCCGTGTCTCCCCGTGAACTGTGACAGAATACCGGACCTTTAAACATAGATGAACGAGCAAAATTCATCGCCATGGCTCAGGCGAGCCACGACCCACTCACCTATGCAAGGCCATTCGTGCCGCTTGCCCACGCCAGTTCCCTCGACGGAGAGGTGCTCGTTACACTGTTCCGGCTTGGGATCACCTACCACCTGCCAACGGAACTCCCAGACACCACTAACCTCGATTGCAAGGAGGCAGTCATCCGGTGTCTGGGGAGTCTCTGATCCCGAGCCGGAATCCCGCTGGCTGCTCCAAAGTCATGCCCGCCGCTGTCCGCGGCTCACTCAAGCACGCCGCCGTCCGTGGCCCACACAAGGCCGCCCCGCCATCTGCAGCAACGTCAAGCCCACCGGCTGTTAATGTGGCAAGCCCGCCCTCTGTTAATGTGGTAAGCCCAGAGAGGGCTCCTGTTCCCGAGTTAAGCCAAGAGAGGGCTCCTGTTCCCGAGTTAAGCCAAGAGAGGGCTCCTGTTCCTGAGTCAAGCCCAGAGAGGGCTCCTGATCCCCATTTCAGCCCACGGAGGGTTCCTGATCCCCAGTTCAGCCCAGGAAGGACTCCTGACACCCTGTTAAGCCCCGTAAGTTTCCCCAAGTATTTTTTGGGGGGGCATGTGCCCGTGGCCAAATCGGATAGGGCCACGGCTGACCCGCCATGGTCCCCCGAGTCTCCTGTTCCGCCCTGGAGACCTCTCCAGTATCCTGCCCTGCGCCTGCCTCCAGGGCGCCCACACGCCTTCCGGGAGGGGGCGATCTGTATATCCATATTTGGTGTTCCTGTTCCTGTCCTCGTTCTGTGTGATCATTAGTTCATTAGTCTCCATCTGTGTTTTTACTCCGCACCTGTTTCAGTTCTCCTCGTTTGATTCCCCAGTATTCTTAAGTCTTGGTTTCCCCCGTGTCTGATGTCCAGTATTAGATGTCTGCTGTTGTATGTTTTCACTGCCTGTGCTCCACGTACCCTGTTGGATTATTAAAGACTCTATTTGTGAAATCTCCGTGTTCTCCTCATTCCTGGCCTCCGTGCTTCTGTGTCTCCCCGTGAACTGTGACAGTGAAGTTTAATTGTGAACCAACAAGGTACGTTTACATTCATTCTCATCTCATAAACATGTTTAAAGCATTTCCTTCCCCATTAATGCTAAATGAATATCGTGATAAATATCGATATTGTATGATATGGAAAAAATATATTGTGCTAATATTTTTGGCCATATTGCCCAGCCCTACTTATTTTTCACAGAAAAAGAAAATAAACATGTTTATTTATGTACTATTAAGCTTTTTTTTTTTTTTTTTTTTTTGGGGGGGGAACCAAAAATGGCTCTTCTATGGCATCGCTGTGAAAACACTATATATAGAAGATGCTTGATTTTGAAAGGCTCTTAAAGGGACAGTTCACCCAGAAATGAAAATTCTATCATTTACTCTCCCTCATGTTGTTCCAAACCTGTATGAGTTTCTTTCTTCTGTTGAACCCAAAAGAAGATATCTTGAAGATTTTTTTTTTTTTTTTTTTTTTGTAGCCAAACAGTTGCCGGTAGCCATTGACTTCCATAGTAGGAAGAGAAAAAAAAAATATTCTGGAAGTCAATTGCCACCGTCAACTGTTTGATTATAATCATTCTTCAAAATATTTTCTTTTGTGTTCATCCTTTTTAATTAACCTTCCTATTTGTTCTTTATAGTGAAAAAAGAAAAAAAAAAAGGTTCTTTAGATTATTAAAAAAAAAAGTTCTTAAAACTAAGAAAAACATGGTCAACTTTTAAGAACTTTTTCCTGAAAGCTTCTTTGGGGAACCAAAATGCTTCCTCTCTGGCATCGCTGTGAAACCCCCAGTTTGACTCTTTATTTTTAAGAGCATGCAGTATGTTTTGCACACATATCGGAGGATGATGGGGATCTGGTATTGTATGGAGGCCTTGAGACGGAGGTCAGATGAGGCGCCTGAAGCAGCTCCTGTCCTCACAGACTCCACATGCTGTTCTGCTCAGCGTCTTTTCCAGGATTCAGCAAACAGGGGCCAAATCCAAACATTATCCGCTGCTTTCCCAAAGACCAAAGGATGTTCTGCTGTCTCTCCCAGGAGGACAAACCTGCTGCAAGACTTCTTTTCTACTTCTTTTTGCCTGAACGTGAAAGTCTGCCTTGATGGCTCCCCTAGACATCTGCTGCTGCGTACATGCGAACCGCTGGATTTTCATCTTTACGTGGAATATAATTTCTAAAAGGACAAAGATGACGTTTGATTGTTTGATTATGGCCTGAATGCTTAAGCAGGCCTTTCTGGATGAGGTAATGAATAGATGCATAAATAAATAACAAACACCTTTAAAATCACCAGAAGGATGCTCGTCGCAAGCCATTATTTGCTGTGTAATTAGCACTGAATTTTAATTGCTCAATTAGACTGATAGCACTGTCTGTGGCATTGAAATCAAACTAATCTAGCAGATAAATTCAGTTTCCTTTGGTTTTGATGTAGTGTAATGTTTGACATTGTATTTGACACTGTATTTCAGCATTATAACACTATGAATGAAGGATCCTAATCAAGCAATAGCAGCATATCAGTCTGTGATATTGCGTTTATATAACAGGCTACATTCTAAAATTTATTTTATTTATTTATATATATAATACATTTTTGTCTTAACCTAAATTTATAATTTTTAGGATTTTTATAAGTATTTACATATTTGTATTTTTTTCATTATAAATGCATTATTTGCTTCATTTGTTTGTTTATTTATTTACCCACATATTTACTTACACTTTAATCAGGCCAGTAGTTCAGATTTCTGTTTGTTTAGGCACAATTTTCAATGGCCCCAACTCATTTATAATTTTATATTTACTTTATATATATATATATATATATATATATATATATATATATATATATATATATAATGTATATTATTTTTAAATGTATAATTTAATATTTCACCACTTCATATAATAATAATAATAATAATAATAATAATAATAATAATTTAGAATTATTTCACAATGTTACTTTTTTTTTTTTTTTTTTTTTTTTTTTTTAAAAGAGTAATATCTGGAAATTATATAGTTATTCTAATTATAAAACACTCTCACATCAGCACTGAAGCAGCAGGTCATTAATAGCATTGATTTGTCACAGATGCACAGAAAACACTGTATGGCAGCTGATGATGATTTTAATATATGATGTGTCTGACTTAGACGTGCAACACAAAACTGAGTCTTAATGCCCTGTTAGCAGGAACACAATGTCCTCTGTGTATTTAAGTGCAGGAAAGAACAGGTACAATAACAGGCCTTTGATTCCTTAAATAGAGCTTCTTACACTGCCAACAACCCTGCACTTTATTCAGACCCGCTGAACGCCTCATTATAAATCTGAACTTCATCCTCTTCCTCATGTGTTGTCAGGTCAGCAGACGTGTGTGTTTACGGCTCAGATTAAGGGTTAACCTTCCCCTTTTAGTATGAAAGACCAATGGAATAATCCCATGTTATAACTTAACATGTCTATAGAAAAAAAAAAAAGCATGCAGAAAGGGATCCAGATGATGTGATTATTCCTATTCTAATGACTTAATCCAAAGCAGGATTTAATACCAGACTCCTCATAAATAAATGAACGGAGGCAGTGCACACAAATAAAATATTATAATAACAAAAAAAGGCCCTCTAAACAGAGGCGGCGCACATGCATTATGGAAATTTGCTAATGAGCTCGCTCTCCGAAGGTTTGGGCAACAGATCCTGATCACCTGAGCGCTGGATCTGATTCCCGTCTGATCCACATCTAGGTCAGCGCAGATGTGCCAAGAAACAAAATTATGGGGAAAATCATGTCGTCAAGGACAAAGCTGAGAGCAGTTGCCATGGCGATGCGATAGCCACACCTGTGTGTGTGTGTGTGTGAGGAGAGAGAGATGGGCGAGCGAGATCCGCAGGGTTTTGCTTTCACTAGGCCTCATTTGATGCGTTATTCGAGTCCCTCCTCTCTCCCAGGATCAAAACACGCTGTGTTGCATTCAGAGGCAAAACTTGATGCGTAATTATCACAATTTGGAACAGGCAAGATGTGCGTGTGAATTAATAATTCATGCATGTGAATTATAGAGAGCTGCTAATGAAATATTCTGTTTCTGAAAGTCACCTGAAAGAGCTGTAGCGCTGAATGAGTTTGGTGCATTGATTAGAGATGGTGTTTGTTAGTTATATGACAGCTAGTGTTGTTTTTGGCGGCCTGTTTTAATTTTAGTTTTAGTCTAGTCTTTGTGTGAAGCTGTCATTTTAGTTTTTATTAGTTTTAGTCACGTTCATACTCTTTTTAGTCTAGTCAAATTTTAGTCAACTAAAAGTCTGAGCATTTTAGTCTTATTTTAGTCAGAATTATCCATGACTATTTTCATCTAGTTTTAGTCAATGAAAATTGTATTTTAGTCTCTTTTTAGTAATGCAGTTCTATTTAACCCAGTCAATATAGTATAAATACCTAG